>JARJPP010000170.1:0-68578 GCA_030782485.1 Beauveria brongniartii
CCCCCCCCCCCCCCCCCGGCCTTCAGTGCTGCCATTTATTCCGTGCCAAAAGCATGCTGATGATATTTTTTTTTCTCCTTAGGTCTTTGCGCTCTGTGCCTGATTTTCGCCCTGCAGCAGACGGAAAGCAGTCCCATGGTCATCTTTGACGAGGTTGACGCCAACCTCGACGCCCAATACCGTACCGCCGTCGCCGCCCTGCTCGAGTCCATCTCCAACGAGGCCGGCACGCAGTTCATCTGCACCACGTTCCGTCCCGAGATTGTGCACACGGCTGACAAGTGCTACGGTGTCACGTTCCACAACAAGACGAGTGGCGTCAACTGCGTGCCCCGCGAGGACGCCCTCAACTTTGTGGAGGGCCAGGCCAAGCCTGCGTAGAGAGGGATCGGAAAGTGAGACGGACGAAACTATGGGGCTTGAATTCTGGGCGTGCGTGTGTCTGTGTGTGTTTGTGGCAGGGATCGATGCCGAGGGTTTGCTTGGGAGTCTTTGGCGTTGGGGTAAAAGGGCTGTTCACTTTTTTGGTCAAGACTAGGCTGGCTGGATGGATATCCCGTTGATGGACCGACTTTGGTCTCTTTAGTTTTTCTTCACTTGTTTCGGGCAGAATTCCCCCTTGCTGATCATCGCCATAATATGTATCATCTCGAGGGCTATCTTGATTCTCCTAGTTTGTGAAATTCGCTTGCAATCAAAGTTTGCGCATGTGGTGCCTACTGCATGCTGTTGGCGTGAATAATCCGACACACTCGCTCGTTGTCACTGTAGTTTGGTATACATTTTCTTTAAAAAAAAAGCTATAAAGAAACAAGATTTATCGCGTGCAGCGAAGATGATTGTACAGGTCTACTTGATTACAAGGAACCAAGCCTCGTCGTTACCCCATCCATGCTATATTTATACACTCTTCTTCCCTCTTGCAACTTGACCGTTTTTTTTTTTTTCGCCTTCACGATCAGCCTGCTGCTCTCCTGCCCATGGTTACCTGTCCGACATCATGTTGCGCACGCCGCGAAAGTAGGCCTGGGGCAGCTCCTCGGCGAGCTCGTCGCGCGTCAGCCACTTGAAGTCGGTGTAGCCGAGGGCGTTATCCTTGAGGTCGGCCTGGCCGGCCATGATGCGGCCGCGGAGGAAAAAAGTTTTGCGACCCTTTTTCTGGACGGCGCCGTCGGCGGCAAGGGCGGGCTCGTCGACCAGGTGGGCGACCGGGACGCGGCCGACGATCCAGGTGTTCATGTTGACGCCGGCAGCCTGTTCGAGGACTCGCTTGGCAGCCTGGTTGGATGAAAAGTTAGTTTCTCTTTTTTTTTTTTTTTTTTCCGCTTGTTGGCTAAATTCTCTTCTCCTTGCTTCTTTCGAGTGTCCAAAAGGACCAAGAAAAATAAAGAGAGAGGGTGGTGTGTACGTACAACATGAAGATTCTCCGACTCGGCGAGGACGTCGGCGGGGAAACCCCAGCCGTCCTCGCCTTTAACGACAAGATACAGCGTCTGGTCAAGCTTGCGATCCAAGCGTTTGACATCGTTTCGCTCATCCGCCTCGGTCGTGCGCGGCAGCGGCGCCGGCGCCTCGACCAGGTCCTCGGGGGCAATAACCTCGGCGTCGTCGCTGATGCGCGCCTGCGCGTCCTTGAGCAAGCTCGCGGCCGTCGTCTCCGAGTCGCTCAGCTTGTCGCCGACGAGCAGCTCGTCGTCCCACGCCGTCGCGCTCTTGCCGTGGTAGTCGCCGAGCTCCTTGGCGACGGTGCCGCGGCGCTCCCTGACCTTCAGGTCCCAGTCGAGTCGCCGCGGCGTGTCGGGCTTGTAGTAGATGCTGGGGATAAAGGCCGTGTTGAGGCGCTCCTCGAGACGCTTCTGGTAGAAGAAGAAGGCATTCTCAAAGGGGTGCAGAGGCCGCGTGAGGAGCGGCGGCCGCGTGAGGACGAGCCCGGAGCGAATGTCGTAGGGGGCGGCGGCGGCCGGCGAGGATGCTGATGGTGGTGGTGGTTGCGAGGAAGATGAAGGAGTGGTTGAGGTGGCGGCGGCAGAATAGAAGCGCACGGGGGTGGCTCGGGTGGCGGCGCAGCGGGAGCAGATGCTCGGGGAGGAAGCTGGTGATGATGGGGGTTAGGAAGGGCATGTCAAAAGGAAACTTTTTTTGAGGGCGCTGCCCAGCTTGCTTCACAGCGCCAATTGACGAGTGAAAATAGCAAGAGAATTGATTGGGAAGAGGCTTACAAGAAATCACGGAACGTAATGTCCGGCTTCCCCTGCTTGATGAAGCCATGGCTGTCCGTTGAAACTGGTTGCCCTGTTCAAACGTAGAAAGATTTTGGTGTTGCGCTCTTGCTGGGCTCCTTGCTACCTACCCACTGTTTCGGCCACCCAAATCGTTTTGTTAGCACGCGACAGAGCTTCCAGCAACCAGCAGACCAGACTATCAGAGGAGAAAAAGATGCTTAGGTAACTCCATCCACCTGAATCCTCAGGCTCCCAACAGCGTCCAGCCCACTGAGTAAAAACCACAACACCAGCCCTCGCTCGTTACTTTTTCCTTTCTCTTTCTTCTCTTCAAGGCACCGTTTTCCTTATCGTCAAGACTTGTTTGCATACCCCCAAAACGTCCTGATCATTTTACAAGTGCCCAGAGAGATCATCGCAGTCTTTTCGCTAGCGGTACCTGCAATTTATTATAATTCCACCGGGTCCTGTTAGATAGATACTGCTGACATGCCATGTAAAATCACACGCATCCCTCGTAAAGATTCTCTTTTGATGTGCATGCATCGGGTTGTCATTGACAAAACGTGCGACATGTGAATATTCTAAAAGAACAACATCGTGCAACCAAGACAAATCAGGTGCATCACCTCTCCTTCCTGTACGCCAGCTGACGATGAGCAGCAATGTTCAATGTGCTAAGAAAAAGATTCGCTATCAACACAAAAAATGACCCTGCTGTAAACAGACCCGTGGCCCTTGAAACGCCTTGGTTTGATCACCCCGTTGCCTCAAAACCTTCAAAACAACTTGAAAAAGAAATACAATCCTATATAGCCAATATGTACAGCAGACATTCTTTTCGCTTGCCAAAACATGATGAACGCCTTTATGCCTGCAATGCATGGGTGGCTGCTCCCTATATAGTGCCCTTGAATGTAGTGTTGCATTTTTGCGCCGTGCAGGATATTGAGATTGGTATCGCCGGAAAAAAATACACACAAAGTGAAATCCACAACGCCTGATGTACAGTTCAATACAGCACTGTGTCGAGAAGATGTGTTATGCAGCTTGTCGGCTTGTGTTTTCGTCTCGTGGTCATCATTATGAGGCTGTCAGATCAGACATGGCTTGTGCGACAGCCTGGTGGGCTCGCTTCTCCCATCTCTGGCGGGTGGCTTCGTCAAGCACAGAAGCGTCTTTAACCTCTTCGTAGAGCTGCCGGGAAATATTCCGGTTGATAGTGGCGTATTGCTCTGTAGTCAGCTTCTGCGCACGCCAGTGTGGTCGCAGAGCCGATTTGACAATCTCGTTGATGCTCCTCTTGTCCTCTTGCGTCATGGAGAGCCTGGTCGGAGAGCTATCAGCTGTGCGCCCAATGGTGGATTGAGGCCGGCGAGGTCGTGGCTGGCGAATTTCCACGGTTCGAACTGCATCCGTCCGCACAGGCCGTGACTCAGTGTCACTGTGATCGCTGCTGTACCGGGTGGGTGAATAGTTTGCGGGGGCATATACGGGTTCGATATGAGTGCTGAGGGAAAGTGTCGGGGAATTAGGGCGCCCATTGAGTCGTGGGGGTGGGGGTGGTGTTAACGACATGGCCCTTGGACTGCTGTGATTTGAAGGTGATGGTGATATGGCCGGAGAGGATGCGTCAGGCATGTGCCGTGTAGGCAGCGCCGCGCCAATCTCATCTTCGAACTGCACGCTGGGTTCAAGTTCCTTGAGCAGCGCAGAGACGAGGGCGGGCTCGTTTGGTGTATGCTGGAGCTGTCCTGGTCGCAACGAAGAGCTATTGATAGGAGACGTCACAACGGCTGGTCGGGTCTGCTGTTGATTGGAAGGACCAGGCGCAGCTGGCGACGAGGCGGATACAGAGGCCTCGCCATGTGTTGGCAAACGGCGAGTTCGTGGCCGTTTCAGCTTCCTCTCGGGCTCAGGTACGGGCTCTGCAGGGGATGCGGTTGAGGACCTCGCCTTGCGTTTGCGTGCATTAGCAGCGGGGATGCCGTCGACTTCACGAGCCATTTCAAGGGCACCCCAGGCTCTCCGTTCATCGCGAGTCTCTTGGATAGGTGGCAGGGGTGGCGGGGTGGCGACGGGTTCCAGGCGCTCGCTGATTTGGGGAGGGATAGTGCGAACGAAGGCATCGCGGGCACCAAGGCGGTTGGCAATGCTCATGCGTTGCTGCCAGCGTTGAAGCTCACGGCGGTCGAGCTGCTGGAAGCGGCGAAAGTTCTCGAGGTCCTCATCCTCTTCGTGGTTGTCGAGATCGAGGTCGCTCATCTCGTAGAAACGACCAGAGAACTGGCCCCACGCACCCTGCCATTCGGCATTGCGAGCTTGCCTGCGAGCCCGCCGCAGACGGGCACGGGTACGGACATGAAAGCCGCGGTGTTGGCGAGGGACTGGACGGCGAACCTGCCTGGGGCGTTGTTGAGGAGCTTCGGGATCGGGAGCGTTTTGTGAATCCTCTGTGAGGTCAAAGAGGTGGGCGCACTCGATGCAATACCAGTCGCCATCAGGAATGTGGTCGAGTCCGATGCAGTGGGTGTGATAGGCCGCATCGCAGCTATCGCACAAGAGCAGGATATCTTCTCGCTCGGCCGAATTGCAGACGGGGCAGGGATTCGTTGCCTCTTCTTCTTCTTCGGCGTTGTCGCCTAGCCACTGCTGAACGTCGAACTCGGCAACCTGCTTCTTATCCTGTACGTCATAGGTCGAAACAGCGGTTCCTATTGGGGGGAATAAATCGGTCAGCAGAGTTTCACAAGATTTTTTGATTCCTAAATCAAGAAGAAAAAAGGGAGGTGTCAAGGGCGGGAGTAACTGTCGTACCGTCGACGCCATTGTAGACGCGCACCGAGTGGAATGGGGTCCTGCATATAGGGCATGTGTTTGTCTTTTGAGCCCAAGAGCGGATGCAGGCATCGTGAATAATGTGTTCGCAGCCATCCAAGGCAGCGACGATGTTGAGATAACTATCCTCGGGGTCGTCGATCTGATGCTCGAGGGCAGCGGTGACGGAATCGTCAGAGGAAGCGCCGTTAATGCTAGCGGGCGTCGGTAGGTGATCCAGGCATATGATGCACTGATCAGGCTCAGACATGGTGCCGATTGCGACAATACGGACCCGAGTCTGATGAAAACATGTAAAAACGAAAACAAGAATGAAAGGAGGACCGCAATGGAAGAGGAAGGGTATAATAGAGAAGAAGAGACGGGCCGGGGAGTTGAAAGGCGAGCACTGTGGTTCGTGGTGCTGAGCGTGACAACTGTTTGGGACAGTGAAAGTGTTATAAGGTAGGTAGGTAGTGGTGGGTTATGTGCAGCGTGGCCGCAGAGAGTTTTGGGTGCGAAAGTTAGGCGGCGCAGTGGCGACGGTAGGCAGAGAGGAGCAGGCGGAAATGGGAAAAAGGAACCAAGGTAAGGGAAGAATCACAGAGGGTCCAGGGAGGACACTGAACAGCCCAGCTGGGTCAGGCTAAAAAAGGCGGGCGGTAGTTGCTGGCAGACTTGTGCAAGTACCTGCTGCAGGTACATGCAAACAAGCCACAGAGAGATGAGGGGGTTGAAACGGCTGTTGACGAGAGCGGTGACCAACCTCGATGGGTAATAATAAATAATAACAAAACTCTGGATACCAGTAGTAGACAGAGGGAGAAACGCAGATGGGCTCAAGAATGGGGAAAGATGGAAAAGATGCAAGCTTGCAACGGGCAAATCAGGCACTCTCACAGCACCCTTACCTTTTACCTGCGCACCTAACCAGTGGGGCTGCCCCAGGCGTGACGACGCCACGACTTTACAGACCGTAGTGGGCCAAAACTACCTAGATAAACCTTGTGGACGCTATAAAGGTACGCATCTGGCTGCCCAAGACTCTGCCATACCGAGGTACCTGCTTAGCTGACCTAAAAGTTATGGCGGCATGGAGGTGGCTGTCTGTTGGAGGTGGCTGTCTACCTGCAATGAAAACCTCCTCGGAAGCAGACAGCCCCCCAAATGCTTATTCATGCCTTGTCCCGCCTCAAAACACTCTTTTCAGATTAATAACAGCTTTCCACCGACTAGCTGGCTGGCACATCAATCACGCAAAATAGCCAGTCTTGATGCTTGATGGGGCTTCGTGGATGCATCCGGCTGGTCCCGCCCTCGACTATGCCATCGAGTCACCCAAGAACCTCTACGACCTCTACGACTCGTCGCCTACACTCTCTATCACGACCTAGTCGTTATTACCAGATCCCAGAAAATAAAACAAGAATAATCAGAATGCCGCCGCCGCCGCTGCCGCAAGGCTCCTCCAATTCCGCTGAACATGGCAAACTAGTCGTGCATTTGAGACACCAATGGCCCATCAACTTGCTCGACCAATCACCACTCACATCGCTCGCCGTAACCCCCGCCCCATCTCATCAGCTACAGTAGACGCCCGGCTCCCAGGTTGAAGCAGCCATTTGCCTGCGTGCCTGCCAACCGTTCATGCCTTCTCCTAGGGCATCCATCCGTCTCCGTTGCAGGCAATATATCCAGGCACACGCCGATGAAGCCCCGCTAACTCTTGCACTCGCAGCTCTGCCCACGACAGCTCACCGTCTTGTAGGTAGCTTTCACGTAACTTAGCACCAACGGAGCCCCCGCACTCGCCGTCGCGGTCGCAGTCGCAGCCCAAGGCCCATAGCTGCCAGAGTAGAGACCGCACGAGCGAGTGGCCCGCACCAGAGCCAGCGTTGGTCGGTACCGTGTCCGAGGCATCAGCAGCGCCGACATATTGTCTGGCGCGCGGTTCGGCTGGTACGAGTAGGTGAAAGGAAGGCGTGCACCTATACCTAAATGATGGCGACGACGGTATACCTCGCCACCGCGCCTGTAGCCCGTGTCAGAGTAACCGTCGTAACTGTTTGAGCTACCTGGAGATGTGTAAGCCAACGTGCCACGCAACAACTCGGTGCAGGTCAGCTCGAGGCCATCGCTGTAGTACCTGCCTAGGTAGGCTACGTAAACAGGCCAGCAGGGATATTTTCGCTGCACAGGCCAATCATATTTTGTGGAAGTCATCGTCCATCAGCACTTTCTCAACTACCTGATGAAGGGGGGTCACGCGTGCAGTGCAGAATGCATCTAATACTAGGTACCTAGGTACAAACCTAGTTGCAGACTACATGGGTGTCATGGGCAACTGGGCTAAATAGACACGTCTTAACGATGACGCAGATCGAATGAGGTGGCGAGAAATGATTCGGGTGCCATAAGATCCAAGTCCTTCATCTAAGATGTTCTGCTCCGTAATAGTCCCAGTACTACTGGAATGGACACGGCATGTGTTGCAGCACTCCAACCAACCACCAGGATCAGTGGCACTGCAGAATGCAAGTGGTTCCTCTTGTGACACGACACGCTCGCTGTGGGCTGTTAGCCATGCACTTATACATTTTCATGCTCAAAATACAAGGCTCACTGTTTCGAAAAGTGCCACTTCGGAAGCGGAAGAACTCAGCGGTTTTTATTTTCTTCATCTCATGAAGTGCATAATCAGCGTGTCCAATGGTAGGTCTCACTTACAGCCTCCCCTACAGTGTCAGAGATGCAGGGGCCCTGGGTAATAGCTTGGGCAGCGTACGTAAGTGGGTATAAAATCCAATGATTGTTGGGCAGATGCTGTATTTGTATTCTCATAAAAATTTAACCGAATCAAGTGCACGCACAAAACAGCTGTAGCCGTGGCTTGACCAACTTGTAGTCTGTTGTCTCTACGGGGAACAACTCGCCTTGGACCAGCTCACCCACGGCTAGTGACAGGCTCTCGCGTTGCGTCACAAATATCTCTTAGCAATGTTCAGAAAAAGTCTGACGGGTTCTTAACCTTCCTCTTACCGCATACCTCCAGTTTTCGGAATGCCCTATATACTTAAAATTCTTGTCAAGTCGCCTACCGTCGCGGCTCCCACCAAACGTTGGCCAACAGACCAGAGTCTGCCTACTGCCCCACCAACCTGGGGACGGCTCGCAACGATATGTTGCCTGCACGTCACTTGGCCTGTACTTGGACTTCTCCATTCTGTTGGATGACCACTTTGGTGGGGAGTCAAATACACAACATGTCCTTTCCCGGCGTGTCACACAAGCACGTGGTGCATCTACGAAACAGACCAGGCATCTACAAACTCCCTATCACAGGTCACCAGCGCCAGCCGCCAGGTATGTGCAGCAGGCGTGACAAAGACCACCCCACCAGAGCGGCATCGATACAGTCTCTGGCACAGGCACCATCCCCTCCGCGTTGGCGATTGCGCATCTGGATCTATTCCATAGACACACTTTCGTGCACGACCAGACAACTATCAGGTACCCAGCCGAGTATGAGTCACGTCCTAGGACAGCTGCCCAAAGCAATCTGTGAATGGAGCCCAGTCATCGAATTGACCAAAGCGTCGTGCACATGGCAGGTTGTCGCAACCTACATTGTTAGTTCATTCACGCTGCTGTGAGCCGAGACTCATAATTCGAAATATCCATAGCCGGCTCGAAGCAAAGGGAAGCAAGTCCCAGCAAGTCCCGGAGCACGTCGCTTAGCATATGAAGAAAATCCGAAACTGGTCTTTGCAAGTTTTTTGTTTTTTTCATTGCTTTACCGACTGACCTCTTGTGGTCAAAGTCGGTTTGTCGAACATACAAAAATTCGTCGACTCGTAGTGCAGGCACGCAAAACCATGTTCCCCATACACCGTCCGAAAAGCAAATGCCGTATGTGTCCACCTAATTTTTTTCATCACCCCGAAAAACTCCTCGTCCCCTTTAAACCTCAGCAATCTCTCTCAGACGACGGAGAGTCGAGCGCATGGCAGCAGCGGCAGGAGTGCTGTGGCACAAAGTGTTAGTTTCAGTTCCATCGGTCAACTAGTCGATCCCGAGCCTTTCGCTGCCTCGTTTTCCAACATGTCGTCGTGGTATGTGAGAGGGTAAAGACGTACGCAACGGTGTAAGCACCACCGGCCATGGTGCGCTTGCAAGAGCGGCAGTTCCAGATGCCGGTAGACTGGCGACGGACGGTGACCTTGCCACAGAAAGTGCAGGTGTACTTGGCGTGCTGGCTGATTTCCATCTTCTTGACCTGCTTACGCAGAGAAGCACCGTAGCTGTAGGTACAGGATTAGTTTCCGTCTGCTGTATAGTTTGTCTTCCATATGCGATTCGTTCCGGCAATGATTTTTGTATCGCGATGCGCGAGGTGTCCGTATAGCCTCGTCACAGAGGGCATGCGCGCTTCCATCCCGAGCTCGTGTTGGTCTTTCTTGTTCCATGCCTTGTCTGAACGCGCTCGTCACCGCGGCAAACCATACGAATAGTAAATGATTATTTCTTCGCGAGTGTGTATGGTGGTTTGTCGTAGTCCTTGTGCATACAAGAATTGTTGCCGGATCGAATCGAATATTGAAGACGTAGGATATGATTGCTTTCGTCGACTTACCGAGTGCCGTACTTGCCGCTGTAACACTAGTTAGTAAACCGATGGATTGATTGTGGCAATTGCTTGGTGTACGTACGTAACTCCGACCTTCTTCGTGCGCTTGGTCATTTTGGCGGTGATATGTGATTTGGGTTGTTGAGGTGTGAGTGCAAATGGCGATCGGGGCGGTTTCCACCAAATGGTGCTAGGAAAGTTGCGAATTGTGATTTTCCTTAGGGCAAGCACGTGAGTGGTTGTGGGCGGCCAAGCGAATTGTCAAAGTGTGGCGGCTGGTGGGTTCGGTGGAAAGAAGTAGGAAAAATCACGGGATAGGTCACGTGCTTTGAAAGCTGAATGCGGCTAGACCTAGAGTCGGAGCCACAACGTAATGAAGCTAACTACCTCGGTAGCTTGGTACGCATGGGGACGGACCTGCGCATTAATACCCGCCACCATGTTTTCCAAAGTTGCCTGTTGCGTCGACGCCTCCGTGATAAAATGATAATATCGTAGAATGCAGTGGTGGATGGGTACTTGATCTACTCCTCGATCCAACATCCCTCCTACAACCTATTCTCCAATCGCAACTTTGCTGCTCTCATCCAGTGAATGCGCATTATTGAGGCCTACCTGCCACACAGATTCACATACCTGTCCCCTGATCCTCGAGATCCAGTCGCGTCTCATCAACATCAGTCGTCTGTTCATGCACGGCCCCGCACCAGATAGTCGCCGCGAACTGTGATCAATTGATAAAATGGCACCACGCAGACAAAATCGAAAATACGACATTGTTGTATTGGGCGCCACAGGTACTTTCATTACCGCGGCTGTAGCTTTACGGCCACTAATGATGCAACAGGTTACACTGGTCAATTGACGGCTGAGCACATTGCCCTGAGCCTACCAACCAACATCAAATGGGCTGTCGCAGGTCGATCTGAAGCCAAGCTGCAGGCTGTAGTTGAGGAGTGCAAGCAATTCAATGCAGACCGCTCACCGCCTGGTTAGCATCTGACTTGCTCGAACCCTCATTTACATCATGCGCTTATGAGCGCTTTCTGACAATGTGTTTCTCACAGGCATCGAAATCGCAGATATCGGGGACGAAGAGGGCCTCAAGGCTCTCGCTGTCAAAACCAAGGTCCTACTGTCAACCGTTGGCCCTTATTGCAAATATGGCGAAAAGGTCTTCAAGGTATGCGCCGAGTCGGGCACTCACTACTTTGACGTGACAGGCGAGTCTGTATGGGTGGGTAGTATGATCAAGAAGTATGAAGATGCCGCAAAAGCGTCCGGTGCCATCATGGTCCCACAGATTGGCGTCGAGTCTGCGCCTTCTGACCTCGCCACTTGGCTGCTAGCTGAGCATGTTCGTGATGAGCTCGAAGCCGATACCAAGGAGGTTACCATCTGCATTCACAAGGTCAAGTAAGTCACTGATATGATCATCCAGATTCTGTCGATTCGTTTGCATATTAATCCAAAATTTTCAGGGGAGCACTGTCTGGTGGCACTCTCGCCACAGTTTTGGGTCTCTTCGACGTCTTTTCCTTGTCCGAAATCCGTGCCGCGTTCGCACCATATGCACTGTCGCCAACTCCTCATACGGAGAAGCCAGAGAGACAGAGCTTGCCTCTGGCACATGCACTCTTTGGATCTCACTACAATCCGTATCTCGGCCGCCTTTCGTCTTCTCTAGCCGACACAACGGACGCCGCTATTGTGGAACGCACCTGGGGCCTTCTCCCAGAGATTCCTTCGCGCAAGGCAGAATATTACGGCAACAAGTTTGTGTGGAAGCAGTATATGAGAGTAGACAGCTGGTTCCAGGGCTTATTCATCCACTGGGGCTTGCTATGGGCCACCGTCGCGTTGGCATTGCTGCCACCGGTCCGCGGCCTGCTGAAGAGCCTCGTCACTCAGCCTGGAGGTGGTTCTGATCGGCAGGCCAGATCCAAGGAGTTGCTTGAGTACCGAGGCATTGCTGTGCCTGACGACGAGGACATCACGCAGAAGGCTTTTGTCAAGGCACGATACGATGGCAGCCCCTACTTCTGTAAGTGACTTCAATTTGGACTCTTGCTTGTATCCAGATACTAACACTGCAAAGTGACCGGCATTCTGTTGGCAGAAGCCGCCGCTACCGTGCTCGAAGATGATATCAAACTTGATGGTGGTGTCTACACGCCGGCCTGCCTTGGGCAGACCTTTATTGATCGACTCGAGGACGCCGGATTCCATTTCGAGGTCGAGACGGTTGATTAAGACGAGAGTGGTAATTCTGGCAATATGTTTTTGAATTTATGTAGCTTGCAGCCTCGTACCACATCTGTACCACTGAATGATGAGGCTTCCTTCTAGAAGAGTGATGAAATAGGTGCTTACTTATGCGCTAGCAGGTTTATGTAGCGCCACGGCGTGCCATATTACAGGGCTGCCTGCTTGCCTGTCCTCAGTGGTGGAGATCTGGCAGCGCCGAATGAGGACAAGCTTCAGTGCTCTTACAAGAATTAGGTAGTTACCTAGCAAGTTAGCGGCGCAGCAACATATCATTCATGCCAATCCAAAAAGTCTCGCGGCCAGTGACGATCCATCAGCATTAGCCTACATTTCTTCGCTTTTTGCCGTGCTTCCTCAACTACGCACACTGCTTCTTCAATTTCTCGCTATGTGTACGAATAATTAAGGGATATATGCCGGCTAATTGAGAGGAAGAGCTACTCCGAGACACCTCCGCACATTGCTTCCCAACACTGTTCGCACGTCATGGACTCATCAACTCTATCACCCAGCGGCGAGCGAGAGCCGCTACTCCCAATAGTCGAATCTCGTCCGAAAGCCTCTCGAAATGTCAAATTCAGTGCCAACCCCGTCACACGCACGATTGAGCCCGATACGCGAGTCGTGGCCTCAAAACCGAGCAGCGTCGCCGTCGGGATCCCGAGCGGTGCCACCGGCTCGGGAGCGTCAGCTCCCAACACCGCGGGCGGTCCGCCGGTGCTGACGGCGCTCAACAACAAGCTGCGGCGACGCAACAGTCAATCGGCCGTGCCGGCGCTGAGCCCGGCGCCGTTTGGGGCCAAGCTGGGCCCTCAACGGAGCACCAAGAAGACGGAGAAGCTCAAGCTGCTGCCGAACCCGGAGCTCGACGAGGACGACGCCGACGAGGAGAGCGGCCGCGATGTCTATTCGCAGTACACGCGCATCAAGGATCCCAACGCTCGCCGCGATGCCGCCCGCCTCGGCAAGTCGGACAGGAGCAAGCTGCCGCGCGTCACGGCCTACTGCACCGCCAACCGCTACGACATGGACGGCCTGATGCGCTTCCTCAAGGGCCGTGGAAAGGCCCGCGGCGCCCACCCCAAGCTCATAGACGAGTGCATATATACCCCCTACGCCTATGCCAAGGAGCCGCCGCGCCGACGCGACCCCGTCATGTCCTACCAGCGTCGCCACTCGACTGGCGGCGCCGACGACTCCTTTGTCGCCCTGGACCCGGACCGCCACAACTCGGGCTACGGAGACGAGTTCGCGACGTCAGAGCACGACATTGCCACGGACCAAATCACAGAGGAAGACCTTCTCGGCGCCAGCATTAACAATGTCGGCGACGTGGTTCCAGACTTTGATACACAGGTCCACACGCCCGAGGTGTTCCTGTTTGACTACGGCGTCGTGGTAATATGGGGCATGTCGGAAATCGAAGAAGCGAGGTTCCTCAAGCATATCTCAAAGTTTGAGCAGGAGAAGCTAGCACCGGACGATGTGGAAACGGAGCAGTTCAACTTTTACTACACCAAAGAGTATCAAGCTCGCATCTACAACGACTTTATCACGCTGCGCGACAAGAACAACTACATGACCAAGCTGGCCATTTCGCATGCTCTAGCCCAAAGCGTCAAGGTGAGCTTCCGGCCTTCCTCTATTATGTTATTGCGCGAACCCACAAAGCTAACAGACGGCAGACGTCATTGTTTGAGGAGCTCATCTCGTCGACGATCGAGACGTGCAAAGACATTCCCACGCAGATTGCCCTCACCGGCAAGATTGCACTGAGCAGATCGCAAATTAACATGCAGATTGGCGAGCTCTTCATCCTGCGCATTAACATACACCTCAACGGTTCCGTGCTCGACACGCCCGAGCTCTTCTGGGTTGAGCCCCAGCTCGAGCCCGTCTACCAGGCCGTCCGCAGCTACCTTGAAATGGACCAGCGCGTCGGCCTCTTGACGGAGCGCCTGGACGTCATTGCCGATCTCCTCGCCGTGCTCAAGGACCAGCTGAGCCACGGCCACGGCGAAAAGCTTGAATGGATCGGTACGTGTTCCCCCTTTGGTGCTGTCTAGGCTCGAAAAGCACAACGGCTAACCAGACTCACCCTCTTTTTCAGTGATTGTGCTCATTGCAATGGAAATTGTTGTTGCTGGTATCAACATTATCGTCGATTTGTACGCTGGCGAGTAGGCCACTAACTGCCGCCCTCTCGCAACTTGCTTTCTGGCACGGCCGTGTTTTCTTTTCCTGGATAGCGATTGTACAATTTGCTCATTCTGCACGTCAGCTTTGTTTTGGGGCCGATATGTTTTTCTGTTACAACTGCTTTTCACGGTAATACAATGGGAATAAGGAAGGTTTGTAAAAGCATACAAAGAAGAAAGTAGACAGTCAAGTTTGCAGCGCTGTATGTTGGCACGATAAAGCCCGCGCTACGCAGGGATGTCAATATAAGCAAAGGTTGAATCCCAGTCTTTTTATACCTGCTTATAGTATGCAACATCTCCAAAAAGAAGGTAAAGACAAATCCCATTGCTCGAAGAAGCGTTCAAAGTACGTAACAGGTAGTATCAAACGCCGTAAAATACACGTGCCCTCGTCGCCATCCCTAGTATTGGCATCCTACTCTTTTTTAATCCATCTGTGTCTCTTGGTCGTCTGTATCGTAGTTGGCCATCTCGACATCGTCATCCTCGCCGTCGCCTTTGTTGTCATCACCGTCCTCAGCCTTCTCATCTTCCTTATCATCAGTAGCTTCTTTGCCGGGTGCCGCGTCGGCTTCAGGAGACTCTTCTTTCTCTTCGCTCTGCTTGGCGGCATTCTGTTCAGCCTGCTTCTGGTACGAATCCTTGTCGACTTCGGCAAGCTCTTCCCAGCCCTTGGTGAGCTCCTCCTCGATGTTCAAGTCGTCAACATTCTTGGCTTCAAGGATGGGTCGCGTCTCGTCGCAATAGAGCTCGAAAGCCGACTTGTGGATGGTGTTCTTCTTCGACTTTCGGACGCCATTGGCGGTCTTGGCTCGCTTGCTTCCTCTCGCGCCGCCTTCCTGAGTCGGCGATTCGGGGCCGCCATCCTCCTTGCCATCCTCGGCAATGGTAGACACCTTTCGGTGACCGCGCTTTATACGCAGAGGCTTATCCTTGGGCTGAATGTTTGTGTTAGCAGAGTGCCCCGGACAGGCTCATGTTGAAGAATCTCGGACTGACGTCTGCAGTGACACGTACTGTTGGTGGTGGGCTGGGGCTGCCTTCTGAATCCTCGACGTTGGCACTCGTGCGCTTGGAGAGCTGCTCGAGGAGAAATGCGCGCTCAATGCGCAGCTTCTCGACTTGGCGCTTGATGCGCGTCAGCCTGAGCCTGGCGGCATCGTTGGCCTCCTCGACCTCGTTTGTGCGGTTTTTGAGCTGGACGCATTTTCGGCGGTATGCTTCCTCGACTGAGGGTGGAAGTGAAGGGGGGATGGCTAGTTTTTCGATGTCAGTGCCCGCAATCTTTCGTTTCTGCGCCATGGTGACAGATGCGATGGCCTGGTGGATGAGTGGTTTGTAGCCTTAAACGGGCAAGCACTGCGCGGTGCTAAGGCGGTGGGGAAGTGAAGGCGGCAAGGTGAATGGAAAGTTGACTTGGGACGAATATGACGCACACGAGGTGACACACGGGTTGCGAATAGAACGGGGGCTGGAGGCGGCGGGATATGTACTCACCAGTCTGTGGTGCCATCGCGTTGTCAGCAATTGCGGACTCGACGTATGCAGAGGGAGCGCGGTGGCGCTTTGGGTGCGATTTCGGCGGGATACTCGGGTGAGATAGCAAGAGCGCGGTGCCAGAGGAAGAGCGCAAGGATGGGTCGAATGCACAATGGTGCGATGGCGATGTGTGGGCGTGGAGAGAGGAAAATTTGGTTTCGGGATGAAGGTGGTTTAAGCACTGTCGCCCTTTGGCGAATACTTAAGGTAAGTAGCACCACAGTAGGTAGCGTTGGCGCAGAGCAGAAGTCCACGGTCGGCTGTGGCGAGCGCAGCGCCCTGTCAGTACTCGTGTTGTGGCTTGTGCGTCGCGACGCCACAACAGTAAATGAGCCGACGTTGAGATGTCGAATAGATGTTGATGATGTACAAAGATCACAGCTATGGTCGAAACGTGAATAGCAGATTCCAATGACAGTTTCTCACCCCATAGACCGCAATCAGCACTGCATGGATGTGACCCTGTTGTCCGGGACAGCTTCACTTACAGCTCGATGGACTTATAAATTTACAGAGCACTAGACTTACGAGATCCTATGCACAAATGTGAGCACCTCGATAGTCGACCTGGCCAGGGAAAAAAAACCACCAAATAAGGAAGTTATATATATGAATTGTACAGATGAATCACCGCAAAGCACCACACGAAGCTCATGACCTTGACTGTAATATCTACAGGGTAAGCTACTAACTACTTACACCGCTGGAGCAACACTGACCCACGGGAGGCAGCACTCGAGTGTTGACAGACTGGAGTCACGCAGCGCAAGATGATAAGCAGATAGAAAGGTGATGAATTCAAAGGTCGGATGTTATTGGAAGCCTTTTAATTCGAGAATTTGACTTTCCCACCCTCAATTGCATGCCTGCCTTGACCAAACCAGCCAGCTCTGAAAAGGCGGCGAGCTTTCCTACCTAGTAGCAGGTACATAGCCTGACGGCTGCAATTCCACGTATCGCCACGTACTTCTACCGCCAGGCACAGTCCCAGGCAGCCCACCAAACGCCGCCTCCCCTCCAAACTACCTACTGCACCACACGAATCCACTTCCCAAGATTTTCCAGAGCACCTTGAAGTGGAAGCTCTTGGAAGCGACATCACCACCGCCGAAGCAACGACAGCACCCCGTCACCGCTTCACCTCTCGACGCAGGTCGATCTCCTCACCATGTCCCTCAATATCCCCCAGGCCCCTAACTCGGGTCTTTTCAAGCAGGGCTATAGCAAGTACGTGCCGCCTCTCCCAACGTTACTGCTCCCCGCGACCCCTATGCCCCGCCACCACCACACGACGAGTCTCCCCAATACGTACGATTGCTAACTTTGCCTCCCTCCCCTACCACAGTTACGACTCCGAAGATGGCGCAGTCCTACGCAACATCGACGCCTGCCGCGCCATTGCCCAGACCGTTCAGACCTCGCTGGGCCCGTACGGCCGCAACAAGGTAGTCATCAACCACCTCCAAAAGATGATCCTCACCTCCGACGCCGCCACGATCCTCCGCGAGCTCGATGTTGTCCACCCGGCCGCCAAGCTTCTCGTCATGGCCTCCCAGCAGCAGGAGGCCGAAATGGGTGACGCTACAAACTTCGTCATCATCCTCGCCGGCGAGCTGCTCCGCAAGGCCGAGGACCTGCTGCGCATGGGTCTCAAGACGGCGGACATTGTCCTGGGCTACGAAAGGGCTCAGAAGTTTGCCCTCGACACCCTCGAGAAGCTGGCTGTTGACAAGGTTGAGAGCCTTCGCGACCAGGAGGAGCTTACCAAGGCTCTGCGCACCGTCATTGCCAGCAAGCAAAACGGCAACGAAGATACCCTGGCCGACCTTGTCGCCGAGGCTGTTCTCACTGTCCTGCCCAAAAACCCGGCCAACTTCAACGTCGACAACATCCGCGTTGTCAAGATTATGGGTGGCAGCCTGGAACAGAGCCGTGTCGTCCGCGGCATGGTCTTCCCCAAGGAGCCTCACGGCTCAATCAAGAAGGCTCGTCGCTCCAAGGTCGCCGTTTACACCTGCCCCATCGATACCAGCCAGACTGAGACCAAGGGTACAGTTCTATTGCACAGCGCCAAGGAGATGATGGACTTCACCAAGGGCGAGGAAAACCAGCTCGAGACTGCCATCAAGGAGCTCTACGATGCCGGTGTCCGTGTCGTCGTCTGCGGCGACCGCATTGGCGATCTCGCCCTCCACTACCTCAACAGATTCGGTATCCTTGCAATTAAGATTCTTTCCAAATTTGACCTTCGCAGAATATGCCGTGTCGTTGGCGCCACGCCCCTGGCCCGTCTGGGTGCCCCCATGCCCGACGAAATGGGCAACATTGACATTGTCGAGACTATGGAAATTGGCGGCGACCGCGTTACCGTCTTTCGCCAGGAGGATGAGGTTACCCGCACGGCTACCCTCGTTCTTCGCGGTGCCACCCAGAACCACCTCGACGACATCGAGCGTGCCGTTGATGATGGCGTCAACGTCGTCAAGGCCATCACCAAGGATCCCCGCCTGGTTCCCGGTGCCGGTGCCACCGAGATTCAACTGAGCACCAAGATCCAGGCGCATGGTGACAAGACCCCCGGCCTCAGCCAGTACGCCATCAAGAAATATGGCGAGGCCTTTGAGGTCATCCCCCGCACAATCGCTGAAAGCTGCGGTCTCGACGCGACCGAGGTGCTTTCCAGATTATATGCCGCCCACCACAAGGAAGAGGATGGCGACACTGGCGTTGACGTCGAAAACTCCAACGGCACTGGTATCCTTGACGCACAGGAGGATGGCATCCTCGACTTGCTAGCCTCCAAGTATTGGGCCATTAAGCTCGCTACTGAGGCTGCCCGCACAGTCCTGTCTGTGGACCAGATCATCGTCGCTCGCCAAGCAGGTGGCCCGAAACCCCCAGGCCCTAACCCCGTGAGTTGCCCTCTCTGATTCCTGCTACGTCAGAAACATATGCTAACACGAAGTTAGAACTGGGATGAGGACTAATTGTAACGCATACCCGAGGACTGAAGATCGAATGGTGGTGGAAATACACGAGGAGAAAAGATGCAAAATGTACACAGACTCGCGGGGGCAATACCTATAAAATCATCTGGCCTAGGGGAAAGAAAGAGGTGACTCTGGCTGGTCAGAACGCTGTTGATAGAAAAGAAAAGTTGTCTAGAAAGTTCTCCGGACCAGAGAGCGGCGTACCGAAAATAACAAGGGCCAAAGAAGTCCGATTACCATACCCATACTTATTTTGCCCCTTACAGAATTTGCTTACATTCACGGGTAAGTATCAAGACACCACTGTACACATGGGTAAAACTGAAAATTGGCTTTAGTCTATCGCGGCGAAAAGTGACAAATAGGTAGCTATTGCTGTTGCGCAGGGGCGTACTTTGGTAAATCGCAAAAGATCATAACCAAAAAAGAGGCAGAAGAAGAAATAGCAAAGAAACGGGAGGCAGGCAAGTGCATTATAAGAAGAAGAAAAAGAAATGCACCAAACGCAGGCATCTTGTAGTCATACATTGATGTAGGGCGTGCTGTATTCGGCCTGCCATCCGAAAACGTAAGGTAATGTAAATAATCAAGTCATTGACAGATGGAAATCCGAGAGGAAATGGATAAGAAAGATATCCAAAAAGGATGAACACAAAATAGAGACAAGACAATAGTAACAACTATGGACAAGAACAAGGCCATCATATCGCATGATACAGCTCAAGGCGGGTGGGTATAAGGGCGTATGGACGAGCGAACCCAAAAAGAAATACAAAGAAAAGATAAGAAGAATAAAGAATAGAAGTAAAAAACATTGTCTAGTGACTGAACTGATAGAGTTCAACCAGCTGGGATACAATAAGAATCTTGTAAAGCCACATCTTTGGGCTCTATAGAACGAGTGTCTTGGGTAGTCATGACTGTTTCGTAAGGGGGATTAGAGATGATAATTTTTCTGGCAAATGGGTCGTAATAAATGCAAAGCGAGAGCCGCTGGACGCTCTCTGCTCATGATATACCAGGTCAAGAGCAAGTGACCTAGGCCTCCTCCATGATGCCACCCTCGCCGCCGCCTTCTTCGCGCCACTCGCGGCTCTTGTCGGCCAGTCGCTTGATGCCAGTCACGCGATTGGCCCAGAGACTCTCAATGGGACTGCGAAAGGTAAAGGCGCGCTGCGAGGAAATGACGCCAATGGCTTGCAGGACGGCCTTGCGGCTGTCGCGGCCGAAGACGGCCGGGTGGTTAATCCACTCCAGGCTGCTTTCCAGCTCGGCGTCGAGCGCCGATACCGTGTTTGCATCGATGCCAGTGCCCAGGGTAAGACCCTCGCCGGATCGTGTGGGGCGAATTTGTGCCGACGGAAGCCCACTACCGTTTCCTGCCGACGAGGTGGCAGATGTTGGCGGTGATGGGCTCCGCTTGCGGTCTGGTGATCCAGCAGCAGAGGAAGAAGCTTCGTTGCCGGGGTGAGGCGTTGAAGGACTCGACTTGGGGGCCGGCACGGGCGGAAGTCCACCCTTGCCGAGGCCCTTCAAAATAGAGCGCGTCTCATTGAGCAGTGTGAAGGCCCGGTCATGCTGCCCACGACTAACAAGAGTCAATGCGCGAGAGAGCATATCTGAAGTGAGGAGCTCCATGCGGCGCTGGACGATGCTTGGGTGCGGAGGGATGGGCGGAGCATTGCCCCACGGCTTCTTCTGGCCTGAGCCAGGCAGCATGGTGATGGCAAGGAGTGATGGGCGCGGCATTTGAGTGACACTGCCTTCGCGAAGGATATCGCCCCAGCTAAGATCAGCCTGAATCAGGGGGACTTCTTCAACGGACACTGTCCGCTCCCCATCATGATCTACTGGGCCACCAAGCGCCTCTAGGCCGGAGACGATGTTGTCCCAAGCATCTTGAGGCAGCTGGTCCTGTGATGCGGTGTCGGGGACAATGATGAGCTGGACAAGGATATCTCGCTTATCGCCGAAGCGCAAATCTCCAAGAGCAGCCTCAGCATCGCGGCCAGTGGCGCGCTTGGTGGTCTGTAGCGCGCCATTGATCTTGTGAAACTTGGCTGGCGATCCTTCAGGTAGCTTGAGCTTGAGCTTGACGTTTTGGTGAGACAAGGCTTGCATAGATCCTAGGCAACCAGCCAGGCATTCACGGAGCATCATCCAGTCCTTGACATAGGTGTAAGAGGCTTTTGTCCTGGTAGAGAGCTCAATCATGGTATCGGGCTTATGAGTCATGCCCAAGCCAAACGTGTGAATGGTGATTTTGGCGGCCTCTGCTCTTGAGATGACAAAATCAACAGAGTCGGCGTCTGAGGTTGAGGCATCGCTGATAAGCATGATGGTGGCCAGAGGATTGCTATGCTTGCGCTGCATGAGTAGGTCCATGGCGACGTTGGCACCCTCAACCACATCGGCGCGATGGCTCTTCTGACCAACAGGCTTGATAGAGCCCAAAATACTGCCCCAACTTGGCCAAGCCTTTGTCGTCATACCAACTATAGGGACGCCACCGCCTCCTGAACCAAAAGTGACAAGACCCATGCGGTCACGCTCTCCCAAAGTGTTGACCATGAATCTGAGAGCGTCGCGTACCAGATTAATCTTGACACCCTGCATGGATGAGGAAATGGGAACGACGACGACGACATCAATGGGAACGTGGATGGATGCTGGCATGCGGCTGGCTTTGGCTGTGAAGTTATTGGTGTACTCGGTAGGCGCAGTGGTGACAGACTTGGGACCCCAAGATGACGTCGTGGATGAGACTCGCTGAGGTCGAGAGCGCTGCCAGTCCACCTCCTCATCCGTCTCTGACATGTCGGTGCGCTCAAATTCCGGACTTCGGATGGCGGTCTCAACGGCGTTGAGGTCCAGTAAAGCTTGGTTCCACAGCTTGAGCTGGTTGCGGTTCGAAAAGCGAAGATGGAACTGCGGCAATTCGTTGACCGACAGACTGAGAGTGAGGATGTTCTCGTCAATGTTGCCAGTTTCGGCAACTTCCTGGAGGTGCTTCTTGATCAAAATGGATCCTTTGAGCGCAACACGACTCGTCTTGCAGGGGTTTCCGTTCTCATCCCACTGAGGCTGAGGCGGGGCGCCAGCAATCTTCTTTTCTTTGACACAAATGAGCATCTCGCCGAAGAGGAAGCATTCGAGTTCTTGCCATGACTTTTTGTCCTTTCCGACATGGAGAGTCCCGTACAATCGTAGCTGACCGAATCTCTCAAAGTCCAAACCGTGCCAGCTCTCTACGCGGCGGTTGAGGTTCTGCCTAGCTTCCTCTAAAGCAGCTGGTGACTCATATGGGTAAAACTTGGGTGCTGGCAGAGGTGCTGGCTGAGGAGGTGAGGCAGCGTATGCTACAATGTCATCAATACGACCCAGAGATTGCTGGCGAGCAACGCTGTTGGAGCCGAGGTCCTCTGGATCCGGTTTCCATTTGTTATCCGGGACCTCGATGGTGATGAGACAGGTAAGAGTCTGTTGCTGGCGCGATCTGCTGATTGTCGGGAATTCGGAGCGAACCGTAACGGTGGGAGAGGGGATCGGATTGCGGGTGATGGCACGCTGAGGGCTTCCAGGCGAGGTTTCCATGGCCTGAACATCGTAGTCGTGGCGCCATTGATGGCCGCTTTGAGTGGTTTCGGGGTAACCGGCAGAGGAAGTGATACCCGTGACACCAGTGACGTCGCTGTCGCTGCGAGTGTGTCTAGAAGGGGGACCATAGCGATCCGAGAGATTCTCACGGCTGCCGCGAGGACCATTCTCTCTGCCGCTGCCGGGTGTGGGCGGCTGAAGGCCCGTCTGCAGGTGAGGCTGTGTTTGCTGCAGTTGTTGCTGCTGCGGCTGTAGTTGCTGCTGGGGAAGACGGCGCTGTGAACTGTCGACACTCGGTGGCCTCATGGTCTGGCTATCCCAGGTTGGGGTCGGAGTATGTGTAGAGCGACTGTCGCTTCCTACGGAGCGAACCATGTTGCCGATTTTGTCTGTAGTCGAGTTAGCGCGTCGGCCCAACTCAGTTGCGAGGGTGGAAGACGAACTGATGTCGATAATGTTGCCGCCGCGGCTAGTATCGAGGTGTAGGGGTGAGTCGCATGTCGGGCAGTATTGGGAGTCGATCTCGCGAATGAATTCGTAGAAGCAGGCCTCGTGGGATACGTGGGAGCACGAGAACTGGAGTATGCGCTCGCCTTGTAGGGTGTGTTCGAGGGGTTCTTCGCATACGGCGCATTCACTGCCGACAAATGTTCGTTCTCGCCGTAGGCGGCTTCGGTCCGTAGTGCTGGCCATGACGTTGTTTTCAAAAGCTCCGACTCTACGAGTTGAAGTATTGGAGCCGACGGAGCCGCCTCTTCCGCGAGGAAAGGCACTGGTATGATGCGAATGTGATGGCCCGGCTAACAAGGAGGAAGTGTTTAGCGAATGCGGCAAGGCAGAAGATGCGACGAGGCCAAGGAGAAGAGGAGGAGGGGGAGGGTTGAAGATATGCGAGGACCCAAGTCAAGTTTGCAAGCAACGAGCAGGTGTCTGGGCAAAGAGACTTACCGTCTGCAGCCAAAGAAGAAGAAGCAGTATAGTTTGATTGCTGTCGAGCGGGACCAGTAGCCCATGGATCAGGAGGAGGGGTGTGGCCAGGAGCGAGTTTGTTGCCTTTAAAGCTATCGGGGGTATATTGAGCGCTGGCAGGAGGGTGCGAGGCTTTGGAGAGGAGTCGACTGAACATGGAGAAGAGAGGCGCAGGAGCGCAAGAAACAAGCAAAGCGAGAAGAGAAATAGATTGGATGAGTGAGCGAAGCCACAGCGAAGCTGCAAGGCAGTGGCAGAACTATGCAGCGGCAAACGGTATACCAAGAAAGAAGACCAGTGTCGAATATGGGTGGGCGAAGCAATAGGTAAAGAAAATTGTGGGGGGTGGCCAGTGTCTGGACGGCGTTTCACGTTGGGGCTTGGTGAACAATGCTAGTTGCGAGCAGGCGGGGATCTGTTGCGCATGATGATGACGGTGTCAGGGTCGATAGAAACAGGGACGGCTTGGCTGACGGGCGAGTCGAGCGAAAGCGCGTGAGAGGAAGAAGAAAGGAGTTGTGGTGGTGGTAGTGGTGGTGTGGTGGAGAGGAGGATCAAGTGGTGTGGGCAATTGCGCTGTCTGCCTGCGATTCGTGGTGGTGTGAGCTGCGTTTGGTCCAACAAGCCCCCCAAAACAGTAACTAAGCCGCCAACTGGGCAGCAAAGAGATTCTTGAAACTCGAAAACAGCGATTGCAGCCGAAAAGGAGATTTTTTGTTTTCGTCAGAAATGTTTGCAGAGTGTGATTTGGGGGAGAAAGGGCGGCCCGTGGTGGAAGAACGGGAGGAAAGAAGAGACGGTAGAAGAAAAGAAGAACAAAAAGAAGAACAAGACGCGCGTGGTTTGGCAGCCGGACAATGGGGACGGACGGGAAATCTACTCCATCACAGGGCTCAAGCCGAAAAAGCCAAAAGAATAGGGACAAAAGGGGTTCAGCGACGCATGGATGGGACGGTGGATGGGCGATGGGCCAGGTGGCTGGCTACCTTGGCCTAGTTTAGCAGTCAAGCAAGACAGGGCCTTGTTTGGTCCGCCACCGCGGGCTTGCGGCAGGTAGATACTGTGAGCAAAGCCAGTTGAAAAAGAGGCTAATAAGGTGACCAGGGGCGGAAAGACAAGGAATACGGCGAGAATTGAGGCTTGGGAGGATCATGGCTGACGGTGGATGCGACTGGATCATGGACCATGAATCCATGATCCATGGTGCATGGATGGGCAAGACGGGGCATGACGGGATGGGACAATCGCAAGCCACCCCTGGCAACAGATGGAGCGCGGCTGTAAAACCAAATCAGAGTTAGCGGCAGAAGTACGAGTAATAGAAAGGCGAATAGAGGAGTTGCATCAAGGGTTGTCTTGTGTGAGAGCATGAATGCGTATTTACATGTCTGTACTAGTATCGATTTGTGCTGCATCAACTTGTGCTGCATAAACTTGTGCTGAATGATCAAGGCAGAGACCTTTTGAAAGGCAATAAAAAGTAACATCATTCATTCATAAATCAAATACCTGTATCACATCAACAAGATGCTGTTGCACAAAAGACTACGGATTACTTAATGGAATTATTTACACCAATACAGATGGACAAAGTACGTAGTACATACAATCTCCATATAATCGCAGCAAGGAGCAAGTACCGCCGAGTTTGCTGCAGGGGAAGCGTCCACCCACCACTGTTTTAGGAGCCTGCTCAGAGGGGCTGAAATAAATAGAGAGGGGAGACTTTATTAATTAAATAATGAAAGGGTATTATATGTGAAGCCCGCCCCAGCAAGATTAACCAATTGGTAAAGATTCTTGGCCAAATCTTGGTGGTTTCTTTGATGCAATCATACTGGAAACACCAGCATATAAACGAAAGAATAATTGAGTGAGCTAACAAACAAACAAACGAGCGAGCAAATCAGCTCACCTGCAGCCTCGCCGGCGAAGCCTACCACCAAGACAACTCGGTGGAGGTGGTGGGGTTGCCCACAGCTTCGGTGCCTGTCTCTGCCATTTGGGTGCCTGTCCTTTTCGGCGCCTGTCCGTTTCGGTCCCTGCGTGCCCGCGAGCATCTAGACCTCCCAAGGAGAGAATGCAGAGGCTGCATTGCACGGTAAAACGAGATGAAAAAGGGACAGGGAAAAAAAAACTCGCTGCATGTCATACAGCTAATACCGGATCATCTGCCGGTTGTACGACAGACGCATATTCAAACGGTCAAGCCAGTTGATTGGGTACTGGTGTTGGTCCGAAACATGCTTCCGGGTCACCAGCCGCTGTAATAATAAACGTGTTGGCAGATACAGGCAACTGACCCGCCAAATTGTCCACCAGGCTGCGCGCTAAAACACGCCATCTGAAGCTTTGACGGCGACGCTCTGGTGCTCCAACAACCAGTACTGTGGCATCAAATCAGAGATTGATACATCAAAATATGGTCATGATCATGATCAAACTCGCTTGTACATTATCCTTTGATCTAAAATTCAATCAACAATGTACCACTCCCAGTATCATTAGTATCATATCATTAGTGTAATTAGCACTCGGCACCTACCTGTAGCCCTCTAGGCAGTTAGCAACGTCTTATTCTATTTAGGTATTAGGCTCTCGGCAATGCACTGCAGCATCCGCACCTTGTGTACATCTCCATTTACTCGTGCATTAGCATCATGTAGGCAATCAATTATGCCTTCGTCAACGCCTGCACTCGGTAAGATATTATTTGTAACAAACCCTGCACCGCCTCAGTCAGCTCTGCTCGACAACGTCACCGTGGCATGCCAATTCTCTTTCCGTACACCTGCTAGCATTACCTGATTACCCACAGGTACGCGAACCTTTGTAGCCCCATCCATCGCTTGCCATTTACACCAACCAGCACGCCAAAGACGACGAGTCAATCCCATCACGCTCGACATCCATCATCACTGTCCGTAGCCTCCCCCCAGGTGCTGGCTTCACCATCATATTCTACCTACGCTATTATTGCACGCCGTCCGTACTCCGTACTCCATCTCCACCTGCCCGCAGCTCCAGCAAACACGCGATGCTACCCTCAACGGCCACACCACGTCCCAACGGGTAATGGCTTGCTCTGACGAGGAATGGCTGTAGCTGAGGACTTCCGGTAAGAAAGTCCAGACGCCATAAATTTTCTCAGTTATTAATATCAACACGCAGGACTCCTTCCATGTGGCTAGCGCCCTGCTGACCAAGAGGGACGCCAAACGGGTTGACGTGACGCTCTAACTAACTGTAGCTGTCTGTGCGCAACGGCCATATCAACATGAATCAATCAACCTTGCCAGACTCTCCAAACGACGCTCTCGTCATTGAAACTCTACTTGCTGGATGCTGGCCCATGCATACCGAAGAATTGGTGCCACCTTGCCATGCACACCAACCCGCCATGCACTGGCCCTTGGCTGGTCTGCGCGGCACGCCCCAGCCATGCAACAACTCGCCCCAGCAACCTGCTTGCCTGCATCAATCTCCATACTGCCTGGTTCGAGATGCAACATCTTCGTTCTTGTCCGTCGCTCGTTTTTCACCACCGGGTCATCAATTGAAACAGGCCGTGGACCCTGACATGCTCCGCACTTGACCAGACTTGGTTGCCAAGATTTACTACCAGCCTGTTCGCCCACTGTTCCTTCTGCCAATGGCCTCCCGCAAAACAAAACCAAAGTATCGCCACTGCCATGTATCTGCAAGACATACTGATTTCGGCAATTTTGTGACTGGGCAGACAAGAGACTAAGAAGTATGCATATGTCTCATTTGGGCTTGTCATACTTGTCCGTGCGATGCAACTGCCAGCTGGATAGTTATCCTTCAGTATCGCAATGCCGAACCGTATCCTGTATCTATCGGTAGTCTCTTGCCATGGTATGACATCGTCCAAGACTACAATTCATTTCACGGCTTGCGGTCTTCTTTCCCCGGTCCTGTCATCACTTTTGCCGTTGCCTTACGTCCTGCTGGCACTAAACAAGTTGCGAACCACTCAACTGGAGTCTGACTACTCCATCAGACGGAAACCCCGTCCCGTTGGCTTCTTCATGTGGGGGAGTGGGGAAGCTGGCCTGATTTGCTGGACTTGGAAACTCTTTTATTAGGTCCTGCAATGACAGCTTAACAAACCCGTCGCATCAAAACTCTAGTCCCGCTCGGATTGATCCCAAGTTGTTCTTTACCTTAGGTACCGTACGTTGATGCGATATTCTCAAGCGCGCTTACATACGCGCCGAAGCCGATTTCCGCCTAGTCTTGACTGAGGAGAGGAACAGCCACTCTACACTCCGAAATGGCAACGTTGGTTGAGGCTCACTACAATGACAACGAGTGGCCGAGACAGTTCGCCTCCGATATCAGTCTGCACATCAACAAAAACGAGTGTGCGCAACGTCCGCAATGCCTGCATGCAAGCCCCCGTCCTACTGGTCTCCTCATTTTGCGCTAGCATGGTCTTGCCTTGTCGTCTCGGATATGCCGCACGTGCAGCTCCCGCCCCGCCTCGCCCAAGCTTGCGATCACTGATTGCTTACTTTGGACAAGTGAATGCCAATACAGTGTCACATCACCCGTTGTAGCACAGACATGGCCCAGCAGATGCTCTACTCATTCGACACTGGTGCGCCTTGCGTGAGCGTTACCCACCTGGCATCTTGGTTATGATCCCCGATTGAGTCGGATTGACTCGCGCGAAGAGAGAAAAATAGGGTAGACTGGCCTCGTATCTTCCCACCATCGCTACAGAGCCCTCCGCGTCCCCTGCCTGCGCCGCTTTTCGAGACTGCAATGACCTGATTCAACATCCCTACCTGTAACTGAGGAGCTGCAGATGCGCGATCGAGAAACTGACTGGGGCACCAAATCACCCTGCAGGCGCCAATCCTATAAGCCCATTGGCTACCGTACCATGTCTCCCCTGCTCACTAGATATGCATCCATTTTCGAATGCGGCAAATACTGGGCACTTAAGCCACCAAAGACACGACAACTTTCTGGGTTCTGTCTCAGGCTCTCAGCCTGGCTAGAGTATCAAAAGTTCCAGAAAACGGTACCAGTTGGTGCGCCAGCTGTCCAGCCACGCAGCCACAGCTGGTGTCAATTTGTTGTCTCTGTATCGCCATCCCGGGGCCAGGGTGCAGGTGCCGGAAAGTCGTTCTGTGCAACAGAGTCCGCACCACGAGAGTCGCCCGAGTCACCTTTTGCCTCCCTCACGAAACGCGACAATTCAAGGAGCTAGGCATTTAGCCTCGTTGAGCTCAGACGCTGCAAGCACGCTCGTTCGGTAGTAGCCCGCCGTCGTGATACTCCATTCATTGGGATGCTTGCCAATCTTTATCACGACGGACACAGGCTGATTACCCTCGACCTTCGGGGAGCATGCTGTGTACTATTTGCTATCGGCACTTCGAATGAGCAACGTGACCGAACGGCAAGCCTCGCAGCTCAGTTTCCCCGGACACAGCCATAGGATCCCTAGGCCCGAAGTCGTGAATAGCCCTCCGTCCAGATAGCTAGCTTGACTGTGGTTGACTATTCCGACTGCAGAGAACACTGCAGCAGAGAGTTTCTTGCTGCTGTGTACATACTGAGCTGGTCTTGCCCCTGTTACTGATGGTTAGGAGAGTGAAGCTGCGATGAAACCTTTCACGCTCCAGTTTCCCACACTCACACTTCTTGACATTGGCCGATTGTCTTGGGAAAGCCCTGCTGAGATGCCATTCATGATTGTCTCCCTCAAACGACTTACTCCGGTCAAGCCTAGCCTATCGTAAAGGTCACAGCACAAAATTATAGACTGGTACGCATCTGCTACTTCTTTTCGATTATGGCATCGCAATTGGCTGAGTCTCTAGTTGTCTATGTGCTACTAGAAATGACTTTACCCAAGTAAACGCCTTATCAATGACCTTGTAGCGGGCGGGTCGCGATGCTCTGCTCAACATCAATTATTGCCGGCTGGGTTCGGGCAAAGATGGACGAAGATCTGCATGGCTGTGCCCTCAGTATTTACTCGCCTATCAGTTGCCGTTCGAGGCAGGAGAGCAGCATGACGATGCCCCGTGATTTGTGAACAAGCATGCATGTCTTGGATGGATCCGACAGAGGACAGAGTTGTTTTCTTGGGCCAACACATTTGGAGCGTTCGTTCCGGTTACCCGGATTACCGCCCGTCAACGACAATTCTGCTTTGACTATCCTAGTGCTGTTTACGAATAGCATCGCTGAAAGCATCGCAGCAGGCGACTAGTTTGATCAGTGGTAAATTACGCATTTTTGTCGGAAGTTAAAGCCAGCGCACCACGGTCCACAAGCGAGTTGCCAGGAACGGAGGGATGCAAATCCCTGCCTTTTTCCGCCAAATGTCGAACAACTGCAGCCTGCTGTCAATTCTTCTTCCCAAGAACTCGAACACTTCTGGAATAACTGTAGTAATGAAGCCCTCAGTCTAACACTATTTTATGCGCCCCATCGCCCCACGACCGACCTTGTTCATAATACCAAGCCATTATTGCGATGTCTCTGAGAAAAAAGCGGAAATCGAATAAGACAGTCCCTCGCTTGTAAAATAACCGGCAGGAGCATCACACTAACTATGACTGTACTCAAAGTACGGAGTAACTACCAGTAACTACTGGTACTGGCACGACTTGAAAATGGTGGAGGTGGCGCCATGCTGGCTCAATGGCACAGACTCTTTGAGACGTTGGCTTTAACACCAAACCATGTGTAGCGTGGCATTTGAAATTTGTCTTGGTTTATGTTCTGCCTCTAACGACTGTTCTGGAAACGGTTGGAGGCTGGTCTGAATTGCGTGGCTTGCGAAGAAACCGTCGTTACGTGAAAGCGAGCAGGTCCTTACCACAAAGCCCGAAAATTTGAGAGCATTGCGCCTGTCGCAAAACAAATCATCAACTTCATCGGTTCTCATTGAGCATGGAGCAAATGCAAGGCTCATTCAGAAGACGCATGAACTAGCAAATTTTACGCGAGCCGCTTTGTATGGAGTAAGCAGGGCCGATGCACTCCGTAGTACGTACCAGGCCATTATTCTCGATCTATTCCAGGACTCGATCAGGGCTCGGAATATTCGGTCAAGTTGCCCTATCGTCAGAGCTGAAGCGAGTCAGGCACGTTTATGAAACAGGTTTGATGGCCATCACCTATGTACACATACCAGCCTCTAACCTCAACGGTGTGTGCATTTGGCTGGGCAAAAACTCCTACAAAGTACCAAGACGCGCCGACTGTGCGCCCACGCCCTTGGTCTTTTGTGCGGAACAATCGCGTTGAAGAGGAAACAGCCTGAGTCGAGATGCGTGGATCCATTGTGCTGGGCATAGGCTTGGCTCCTTCACCTCTGTGTGCTGCGCCCCCCCTCTGGGCCCTGGGGACACGGGACGGACGACAGAGGCAATAATTGCGTTGTTATTGGCAGGGAAGTCTATAACTTACCGGCCTGACGGTTCTGGACCAATACCCGAGCCAACTTGACGCCAACGTCACGCAAGAATGATTCAAGCAGGTTGGCAGACGAGCCCTGCGCCGACTATGCCCCCATCTCAGGGTGGAGAGGGCGAAGGAAGCGCGAAAGAGTCCCGGCTCAGAACGCAGCCTGCCAGCGCAAAGCGGCTCCTACCAGGGTTCGTTCTGACTTGACGCAACAGCCACCAGCGCAGGATCAAGCTCTCACTCTCGAGAAAAAAAAAAAAAAAAAAAAAGGAAAATCAAACGCCGCAAGGAGATTTTTTCTTTTTTTTTTCTTTTCTTTTTCCCTTTGCTCCGTCATATACACGTGGAGCCCTGGTCAGGCAAAATCAAGGCTATTGATGTTGATATACTCGACGGGCGTTCGAGAAGAGGATCCCGAGGACGGATACAGGTTGCCGATTGACGATACAGCAACTTCTTGCAGGCACAGCTACCAGCTTTTGTGGTTTGGGGTCATACGCTTCGATAGTGCCCTGAACTATTGATTTATCTGCCTAGGCAAAGAGATTGATCTATTAATTAACTAAGCGAGCAGAGAGCACAGATCATTAAGCGGAGAGCCCTGATTGATAGTGAATCCCACGCTGGCACCCTAGCGCCTTCTCCATGGTCTCGGCCTTTGGAATCGAGACAACGAACTAGAAATGTCTCAGTTCCCCCCTCAGTCATCAGGGCTTTCGTGCATCGCAATCTATGGTGGTGTAATTTTGATTGTCATCGTTTACCCCCAAGTTGAAGGCTTTACATGGATACTATGATCCAAAAGCACAGTCAGCCTCATGGCGCTTCGGTCGCGGCAGTTACTGATAAAAGGCCCCTTCCTCGATTGGTGCAGCCAGAGCATGGTAATACATACATTTTACCGAAAGGATGGGGAAACTCGTGTAACCCGCAAGACCGATAAATCATGCCGTGGGGGCCGGACAACACATTTGGTCGGCGAGGCCGAATAACAGATTGCAGCAGCAGATGCAGAGCACAACAACGGCACAAGAAGGAAAGCCCACAGAATGAGGGGGTTACAGATTTTGTTTCTCACCTCTCATGAGCGCTCCATGGGACCAGGACCGGAAAAAAGAAGCGTCTACATACTGGGCACCAACGTCTCGGCGCCGCCTTGCGCGCTGCGCCGCCTACTTGAGTGCTTGAACGTATTTGAGAGCATTTTCAAGAGGGTGAGAATAGTAATATCACGGCGTGCGATATAATACACGCCTGAAGAGGACATGGCCGGCGCACGGCAAAGGCTTGCATTACCGAATCTGGTACCTGGAAAAGTGGCGAGTCAATTACGGACGGGGCAGAGTTCATGCAAGAACGTACCAGGCTTCTGCGCGCTCCGCCACTTATGTGATGCACGTGGCGGTTATCATAGAGGTGGTTCAGGCAGAGGTTGCGATAAGCCGTGACCTGTACGGCTGACAGCAAGTCGGATTGTGCCGTTGACGGCTCGGTAGACATGGTGCAGTATCGTGCAGTATCGTGCAGTTTGCCACTGGCAGCAATGACGTGCAAAAATGCTTTGACGGTTTTGAAACTGAGACTAGGGCAAGTAGACACGGTATCCTGCTCATGGAGAAGATTTTTGGCGAGTCAAGGAGACGGCTCCGCTCATTGAGGAATAGATGCACGCATGTTTGGTAATCGGACAAGATGGTAATTACAGTTGGTAGATTCCCCCGAGCCAAGTAAACAATCATGTTCTGATGATACGATGTCGTTTCATTCTAGCCAGACTGCACTCTCTACTGCTCCTTACTCGTCGGAGCTTTTCTTGGCCGCGACCGCCCGTCGATTGATGGCGTCGATTTCATCATTCACCATGCCCGCAAAGCCCTCGCGATCGTCCTTGTACTTGTCCAGCTCGCCAAACGGCACGGCCACGACAAACGTGGGCACGGACGCCTTCTCTGACCCAACGTGTTGGAAGCGATGACCAGGCGTCTTGGGCGTCGAGCCCTCGTACACCTCGAGCACCTCGGCGTCGAGGTCGACCACGTACGCCCACTCGCAGGACAGCCCGTCGTTGGCAAACTCGGGCTCGAGACAGACGGGCAGCGGGCGTCGGGCGGTGGCGCGGGCGGCGAGCACGAGCACGGCGGCGCTCGTGTCGCGGTGCAGCGACGGCAGCATGTCGAGCAGCTCGGGCGAGTAGCGCGCCAGCGGGTCGGCGAGCCAGCGGCTAAACTCGGACAGGCGCATCTCGCCGGTGGCCCGGTCAAACATGGGCTGGTGGTCGAGGATCTGACACGCCTCCTCCGCGTCGTGCCAGAGGCGCTGCATCTCGGCGTCGTCGGCGGGGACGTAGGTGTGCGGGAGGCCGGCGCGGAGGTCGGGCACCAGACCCGGGGAGGAGAGCAGCTGCACGAGCCGCATGCCGACGACTTCAGCGTAGCCGTCCCACTGGCCGTACTGCGCGAGGTACCAATGGCCGTTGAGCACGACGACGATGAGGTGCCGAGTGCCCATGGTGGAAAAAAAGAGTGCCCGATGTGCTGGATGGGGAGAAAGATGTTTGTAAGAAGGAAGGGGGGTGTGTGTTTGTTGGATGGAGAATGAAGGATGAAGCAGCAGTAGCAGCAGCAGCAGCAGCCAAGCTACTGTCATTTGTATCTCATTTTTTTCGTTGCCCGTTTGCAAATTTGTTTCTGCCAGCTGGCACGCCACATATGCGTGGTTGCAAAGATACCTTTTCCCTCCCATCAAAAAGCACATGTCGGATCCCACAGCCAACCAGCGTCGCCCGTGGTGGGCTGCTGCCTGGCAAGGCGCTTATAGACGGGGGGTGGGCTCGCTTTTTCACGGTAACACAGGAAACTCGACCCGTGAAAAAGAGGCAGCACCAGGCCCGGCCAAGCTTCACGATGCAGGTGTAAATGAACATGTCTTGATTGAAAAAGCGGGTGGTTGGCTGTTGACGGGGGCATCGGTTGCCCAAGACCGCCAACTCCTGCCCGCATTCATCAACATGTTGCCGATTTTCCGACCCGCGGTTGAGATTGTGGAGATGGGTAACATTTGCGTACTCGGTACAGATAGATTGCAAATAATGAGAGAGCCAGGAGCACTACGATGCAGAGATGCCATGCACGCGGCTGCAAGAGTTGAGGCCAAATCGTTGGAGCACAGCACAGCTAATAGGACAAGGAAGTGAATCACAGCCTCCATTGACTCAGCAAGCCAGTACCATCGAGGCGACTCGGGACGAAATATCAGCTGTTCTCATTGTGGCATGTTTCTGGCATGCAACATCCATGAGAATCGCCCGGCTAACAAGGGAACAGTGTCAAAGATGGCGTTGTCTACACTAGCTTTGAACTCGTACGTAGTCTCCTCCGCCAGTAGCAGCCCAATACAAATTAATGCAACAAATTTCTTCATTCAACAATGCTCATGGCCATCGCATTGCCAAAGAACTCTTTACCATTGCCTGTCAGCAGCCATGCCGGCAGCGGCCATCTGCAGGGGATGTAGTAGCAAGGCGGTCCTCATGGGAGAAGCAGGGGGTTTGTGAGGAGTATGGCACACGTTTAGACTTACGTTGTGCATATAAAGATCGCCGAGTCGTCGTGTGGTGGAAAAAAGGTATGCCAGCTCGGCAATGCTGTTTCAGCGGTCAATCGCCGAAGAGAAGGGATAATGGCGTGCTTGAAACATGTCCGGACGATGCTGCCTCGGATAAACTTGCACGCATATTCTGAAACTTGCACGATTTGAGAAAGAAAAGCACATACATTGTCGATATATATATATATGAAAAACAGACACAATATCCGTTGACAAAACGAGAATTTGTCACGGTATCCCAACGCCGTTCGTAAATCCTGCTGTGTGACTTATGGTTGCCCCAATCCCAAGCCATAAAAATGCACTTTTTTTCTTGTAACCCCCCCAAGAGAAACCGCTTGTTCCAAATCTCTGGGTGTATGTAGCCTCAGTGGAAATCATCATCTGCCAGGGATGCCCAGCGGTTCGCGCAACACACCCATCAATGCACCTTTTCCATTCTCCTGCGCCCCCGTCCCCCTTTCAACTCCGAGCGAGGAATCCGCCGCGCTGCTTGGCGGGCGCTCGGTTCCTCTTCAGCAGCATCTCCTTGGAGCTCTTGGCGTAGCGCTTCACCTTGGGCGCCATGCGCTCGTCCGTCTTCCGCGCTACCTGGTACACCGTCGTTCCAACCGTCGCGTCGCGCGGGCCTCTGTCCAAGCGGGTGAGGCTGCGTTCAACGGCGGCCACCTTGCGAGGCCGTTTGGGCTGGCGGGAAGTCGTCTGAGAATCTTCATCGTCGTCGCTCTCGCCGGATGAGGAGTCGGTGAGGAACTCGGCGGGCAGCAGCTGGGGGACGCCGATCTGGCCGCGGCGCTTGCGGGTCGCCGTGGGAGGCGCGGCGACGACATTTTGGGGGTCGTCGTCGTCGTCGTCGTCGTCGGCAGCAGGGCTAGAGCGGGTGTCTTCAACCTTTCTGCGCTCCTCGGCTTGCTTCTTGAGCAGAGCATCGCGCTCCTGGCGCTTTCGCTTCTGCGCGGTCGCTTGCCTATGTCGGTAGTTAGATCTCGGTACACGCGGGTTGCGAGCGGCGTGACGAAAGAACAGACGTACTCTTGAGCAGCTTTTTGCGTAATCCTGGTGGCTGATTTAATCTCAGACGCAGCCTTGACAGTAGAAACGGCCTCGGGTGCCTCGTCATCGCTCTCTTCATCATCGTCGTCCTCCTCCTCCACTGATGCGGCGGGCTTTGCCACGGTCTCCTCGACGACGACGGGCTTGCTCATCTCCTCGTCGCCAAATACAATCACGTTGCTCTTCTTGGCTGCCGTCTTGGATGGGCTCTTGTCCTCTTCGTCCTCGCCCCGGGGAGCGAGCTTCTTGCCGCGCTTGGATGCCGCAGCCTTGGGCGCGGGCGAAGGCTCCTCTACGACGGATGAGTTGGCCTCCATCTCTGCTAGCTTCCTTCGTGTGATGGGCGTCATGGTGATTTTTTTAGTCAGTCACACCGGGTTTGGTAAAAGCCACCAGAAGAAAATAATGAAATGGATCTCAAGCTGGACAGAAGCGCCGACGCACCCTGGTGACGAGGTAGCGGGCGTCTCGACTTTGAGGATAGGTGACGAGCTCAATAGCCTCACAGTAACCAGAGATGCTTGGAAAGTAGAGGATTTGCTAACAAATTCGTGATTGGACTTTAATGGCCTTTCCGTCGTTGTAAAGAGCTGCACAAAGTTGGTCTTGAGGTTGCGATTTCAAAAAATTTAGGTGGGCCCCCAAGGCTGTCGGCCTATGCAGGCGCCGTGACACCGACCTAGGTATTAAGGAACTAGACGCTAATTGGCCAATCAGCCACAGGTACTAGGTAATCAACGACGGGTTCCTTCAAAAGTAGACCCAGCGACTCGAAGCTCTACACAACCACGAAGCATGCATGAGATAACCATTTCATTCGATGCTAAATCTTCTTCTTCCCAAATTTCGAGATTGAACCCAATATAATTTACGCATTGGATAGGACGAAGCTTACCCGCTGTTGTCAGCGCCGTGAATGCGGTGAATATGGCAGCGAGGTCCAACACAAGATCGGTGCTGTCCGTCCTCAGTCGACACCTGGCCATGCGGCGGCCTAGAGTCCATCATCGGTCAATGCCGCACTTTCAATCACGCTTGGTTACTTCCGGGAGGTCCCAAGTGCATACAAAGCCGAATAGAGGCTCCATAGATGCGACCGGCAGGAGGCGAGCTTCCATGGACAGTATGCTTGATCTCACAAGCCTACCTCGAACTCATGTTGAAGCTCTCATCCACGAGAATAGCAGTGACTTTGATCTCCTCTCTCCCGCCGAGTATTACGATACCCTGACGGGATTCACACTCCATATCCGCGACCATGACAGCCCCTTTCAGCTGTTGTCGCCCACACGTATGTCCCCGGAGGCTGCCGCGACGCCGTGGATTGGTCGCTCACTAACGTCTTTCTCAAAAACCACCAGATAAATTACCGGGAGCTCCTGTCCTGCACGATCTCGGGTGCATTGTCATGGAAGCATCCCGAGGCTCCAAGAGCGGTCTCGCGTTAGCGCTCTGGTTCATCGCCGCAAGCTGGGGATTCGGCCCGTCCGCCTGCAGCCTGGTAGCCATACTGGCAGTTTACGGCGAGTACGGCAAGAGCACAGCCACCGCGCCGGCGGAGCGGCGCTTCCGCGCGCTCGTCAAGGCGGGCGACCCCGTTGCCATGGCCATCGAGGGCGATATACTCTACCGGCAGGGCAAGTACGGCGAGGCCGAGGCGATCCTTCGCAAAGTCCAGCAAAAGCACGCCGCCAACCTGGGTAACTGGGAGCCCAACTTTCGGCTCGCGCTTGGCAAGACGCTGGCCAGGCGCGGCAAGATGGACCAGGCCGTTCCCATGCTCCGCGCGCTGGCCGAGGATGGCTACATCGAGGCAGACCAGCAGCTCGGCAGCGCGCTGCGGAGCACCGACCCGGACGAGGCTCTGCAGTACTTGTTCAAGGCGGGATGCACGGGCGCCCTGCACTGCTTCGAGGAAATGGCCGCCATTAAGCTGGACAAGGCGGCTAATGCGAAAAACTCGAGCGATGCTGCTGACCATAGACTATGGGCGGGGGAGCTGGCACGACTCGCAGATAGAAAGGCGGAGCTCTGACCAACATCTTCTGGATACTTTGTACAACATGTATATCAATGTATATCATGGAGCAAAACTTGCGATGGCTCTTCGGAAAGGGAGCTAAACTATGGCAGATATTTTATGCTAGACCTTGTCACGTTTTCTGCTTCTTCGCTGATGCCTGCCGTGACTTGGCTGCTCTCTTTTCCCCAGCATTTGCATCTTCCGATTCGTCGCCGTCGTCTGCCTTTTCGCCGTCGTCACTCTCCAGAACAAGATGGCGAAAGTCCTCATGCTCGCCCTTGGCGGGGAACAAGTCCACCCAGCGGCCGTTGGATACGCGCTCGTCGTCGCCCAACAGGTTCGCCTCGTAGGCCTTTTTCATGGCCGCGAGGCAAATCTCGCGACGCTCGCCAAAGTCAAACAAGGGCTTGGGGTACGTCTTACCTGTGCCGCCGTCGTCTGACGACGACAGCCCGTCACCCGTGACGCGCACGCCAGCCTGCTTCTGGTCCAGCAGCGGGGCCTTCCAGGGCTCGTAGATGTACTTGGCCGGCAGGTCCTTGAGCTCCGGCACCCAGCGGCGCACAAAGTCGCCGTTCTTGTCCCACTTTTGCGGAAACGAGACGGGGCTGTACATGCGAAAGTACTGCGAGAAGAAGGCGGTGCAGGAGAGCCACTGCCAGTTTCCCGCGTTACAGGCGGGCTCGTGGTCCAAGAGGTACTCCTCAAAGACTTGGGCGCCGCGCTCCCAGTCGACGTAGCAGCCGCCGCGGGTGAGGAAGCACGCGACCGAGTGGCGGCCGAGGTGGTGGATCCAGCCGTCGTGCCGCAGCTGGCGCATCAGCGCGTCGATCCACGGAAAGCCCGTCATGCCCGCCTTCCACCGCGCAAACCACTGCTCCGCCTCGGGGGAGTCGACGCGGTACTCGCCGGTGCTGATGCCCGTCGCCGGATCCACCTTGGAGGGGAGATGCCAGGGGATGAACTTGCAGTGGCCGTTGCCGTTGGTTTGCGTGAAGCTGGGCCCGATGGCTGCCTGCGCGGCAAAGTACATGTCTCGGAACAGCAGCTGCCCGGTGAGGCTGGCCGGCGGCGAAGACGCGCCTTTGCCGTATGCGTCGACAATGTCTTGCACGCGCCAGTACAGCTCCCGCACAGAGAGGGCACCGAAATGGAGAAATGGGGACAGGAGCGTGGTGGACTGCGGCTCAAACTGCGCAGGGCTCGTCTTTGGCTTCTCAAACGTTGCAGTGTACTTTTTGTCCTTGGCGATATCGTCCAGCATCTTGAGCGCCCGCGTCTCACCGCCCCTGTGAGGCGTGGTCGCCGACGGGAAGCCCAGCTCCTCCATGGTCTCGATGCCAAAGTCTCCTTTGGCACCGGCTATGCTCTTGAACTCTGTGTCCTCTTTTGTGCGGCGCTCCGAGTTGACGTCTGGCTTGCTAGAAGGGTGCTCATGTTCAAAATCGAGCGGCATTTCTCCCGGGTCCGGCAGGCTTGACGGCGCCGGAATGGGCCGATCTATGAGCCCCAGTTTCTTGCCTGCGGCTTGAAGCTGCGTGATGGACATTGTGGGCTTACCATTGTTCGCGGCCACGATGTTGTCGCTGTCCCACAGTGTCCGGCCAGAGCGAGTGACGACTTTGACGCCCGCCGATTTGGCTGCGGCTTGGACAGCAGCATCTCTCTCGCGGGGATAGCTATCGGTATCCTTTTCAAACACCAGGTGAGTCACACCCCACGCCTTGAAGATTTTGGAGAAGACTGTCTGCGGGGCTTCGCGCAGCAAAAAGAGCTTGGATCTGGAGTTGAGCTTGGTGATGGACGCGGATAGATCATTTTGACAGTCGAGGCTAATAGAAAAAAAGAAAATAACTAGTCAATATCCTTGCGATCCCAGATAACTAGAGCCAATCCCTGATGAAATCTACTCACAGAAATTGCCATCTGTTGAGCCCGCCTCGCACCCGATACACGTAGTGAGGATCCCAGGTGAAGATCGGCCATAGTACCTCAGGGTCGAGGTCCAGAGCAGCCTTGAGAGCCGGAGAATCATGCAATCGCAAGTCTGTACGAAACCAATAAATGACTCTTGGTTTTGTCATGTTTCCTGATTCAAAATTGGATTTTTCAACGTCGGTGGTTGGTGAAAGAGTTGAGTTGGTAAAGACAATGTTCGCAAACGACACTTTGTCTCAGTAGTCGCTGCTTGGAGGGTCCATGATGTCAATGCGGGAACTCTCCAGATCAGATCGCATGCCCTAATAAATAATTAGTTCTGGCTCTGCAGCCGCCGCCCGATGCAGGGCACTAAGTAGTTAGTTACTGCATGCCTAGTGGTGGGGAAATAAATTGAATCGGAACTTGGATCTTTGTCTAGTGCCGGAATTCAGAGCACTGTCGTCAAGACGAACGCCAGCCGCTGCACGCCAGAGTTTAAAGACAGGATTGTTAGGAAAGTAAAACTAATAAATGGTGTTGTATAGTTCGCATGGACGAGACATGAAATCGTGGCAGTTTTCCATCTCAAGATAAATTGCAAGTTATCATCTCATTGATTTTCAATTTGGTCTTGGTTACTTTTTACTATTATGATATTGTATAAGCTTATAGTAAACTTGCGGTTGAGGACTGTGTCTGCAACTGTCACTGCCGCCTCGGACACAGCAAGTCTAGCAATGGCGCCGCCTCGTTGGGCGCTTTAGGAGATTAGTACGGACTCACAGGGTAACCGTAGGCAATAATGGCGGAATAAGGGGGAATTGAGCTGTGGGATATCTAGAGTCGGCACGAAATCCTGAAATACGTACGATTCAGACAGAAGAGGTTGGCATAGCTCGGTCAGGCGGCCGCTAGTCTTATATAAAGGGCCGCAAGCCCCGGACAGCCGCAGCTTGCTGGAGACCCTGCCAACTTGAAAAAGTACAGCAACAATACACTAGAGGGATACGCCATTGAGTTTATGCAGAAGAACGGCGCTGCAGTTGGTTGGGATGGCAAGTTTCCTCCTAGCTCTTTGAAGGTACCAGTTGTGGCTCCTGTTGAGAAAACCCCAACGAACGGGGCTGAGCTTTGCGCCAAAGGCCCGGACGGCAAAGTGAAATATGGCGCGGATGAAAAAGAATGCCTCGACTTGTATGTGCAGTGCTTGCTCGAGACACTGGATACCAATAGTTGGGATGCAACTATCGAGTGCATCGAGACAAAGTTGGCGGCCGCGCACTGAGCTGTCAATTTTTGCCCGAGGCTAACTTGGATTTCCTCCAAAAAGTCAATTTGTGTAGCCGATGGTGATGAAAGAATCTTTTTCCCCAAGTGTTCTATCCGAACTTGAATATGGAACGTTGTGTCAACTATCAGAGAGAAATGGGGCGAAGGAAGGATTTGTGTTCCCATTGTCGTGTATATTCCCACATTCAACATGTAGTTCTAGTTTTGCTCTCCCGGTTTAGATTCAACATCTAGTATAGTGAAAGAATGGGATTACTAGAACTCAATGTTTGCATAATTTAAAAAAAAATTGTTTCCTTCAAGAGCATCTCGCTAATAGCTTTACATGGGCTGATATCTTAGTAGTGGCCTAGCTAATGTTAAGTATAAAAAGTCCATTTTCTAATTTATACTCGATAAAAGGCTACAGCCAAACACATGCGAGCTTACTTGAACATGGCCTCTTCAAGAACTGGTAGAACCTGGCTCAGATCCCGGTAAGTGTCCACCTCTCCTTTGACAATGAGGTCGTCCAAGGTAGCCTTGCGGACATTAGGAACATGCCAAATATCGGAGCCAAGCAGTCTCGTCAGATCGCCTGTACCCCAGAGCTTGCGCCAGTACCAGGCCGGAGCGAGGGCGGAGAGGTCAGAATCGAGGCGAGCCAAGAATTCTGCCGTGACCTGCTCGGTGCTCTGTCTGAAGATGGCGGGCTTCCGGCCGTGCCTCTTCTCGAGCACTGCAGCAATCTCTTGGCCTGTGGGAGCGAGCTCGACAAGGCCGATGGCCCGGTTCCTGATTTCCGAGACGGGGTTTGTAGTGAAGATTGAGACGTACGCAGCGGCAACATAATCGACGGTGCTGCTCGCATTGTGAGGTGAGCCGTGTATGCGCATTCTTGCAATCATGCCATTGAAGATTTTCTGGGACTTACCACATGCTCGCCTTTTCTTTGGCCGCATTGCCCGTATATAGCAGCCTATTTCCTTGCACGTCTACTCCCATTACGCTAAGGTTCCAAACTTGGTCAGCCAAGGACAAACTCAGTGCAGGTGGCAGACGATGAACCCACATGGAGCCGAGCGTGAACTCTGCAAAATTTGCAATGAGAACCACCGTGAATGGGATGTTGGCATGCCTGGCGGCCTCTCGCACATTCGTTTTCTTCTGGAGGACGGGAATTGCCAATGCTTCTTGGTCGTATTGAAGACCCAAGTCAGAGGGCACAAACAACTTGACCCCAGTCCGAGGAATAGCTCGGACAAAGCCTAGCTCGCGGTCGATGCCTTCGTCCCCAACCAGAGACCTGGCAAGGTATTGATGAGAATGGGAATCTTGATTTATTTTTGTTCTGGTCTTACAGTACGATGTCGATATGCTGCAACGCCGCGACCAAAGCATCTTCGTCGAGGACATCCACTTCAATTTTGGGAACGCCTAATGGCAAACTGGATACATCCGAGCCGGGACGATACAGAACCGTGATTGGTGCACCGGAAGCGATGAGCGCGGAGAGAATCTTGGAGCTGAACCGGCCGCGATGGCCGTAGACGGCAATACGGTTGTAAGACATGATGTCAGATTGAAGCACTCGAATGAAGTTGAGAAGAGGTGTGATGATGGGTGAAACAAGCATGCAACGTCGTCATGTCAGAGTAATATAAACAACTGCGAACATGGTGAAGGCCTGGACCCGGAAACAGAGAGGTGAAGAAAATCACAGAGTTTGCTCACTGCATAGGCATGGAACCGTGAACGTAGGCAGGTCTCTCAAGATCATGTAATTACTATGTATAGCCAGCTGGGGTCATATAAAGGGCCGCGCGTCAGGAACCACTGCCTCCATTTTTGACGCTTCAATTACCAACAGAGTCACGGGCAATGCAGCTTAGTAGAGTTGAAAGAGCAATTGAGCGTTGATGATGATAGAATAAAAAGGACCAGCTAGTAGTAGAATTACTCACGCGGCGAGAAAGGGGTTTTTTTTTTTCTTTTTCACGAGCCCCTAGGCACCGTTTTCCATTGACACCCATTTAGGCCATTTCATCAAGGTTCGCCCTAAAAAAAAACCACTTTAACATATGGTAGAGGTGTTGGCGAGAATAGAGTTGGAATCAGATGGCGTCTGCAAATGTCTAGATGAAAATGTGAGGTATTTCTAGTCCTTTAATCAAAGCCTATGATGATTGTAATAATTATTTAGTTTTGCTGGAGGCTCGGAAATAAGTGGGAGCACGTTTTCATGCGTCTTGATAGTACGAATATCATGTGGAGTCTAGACCAAGTAGCGAATAGATTGTTGATTTGCAAAAAGAGTATAAGAAAAAACCTACAAGTAATTACCATGACTCTTTCAGCACCATCTGCCAGGCCTGCCGTCTCCATCCCTTACATGGTCTCTGCCATCAGACATGACTTGAGCCATGATTGTTTTAGTTGAAAAACCAAGCGAGCACCCGGTGACAATATAAACAACAACGATACACAGTTCGTTGATCGAGTCGCGTTGACGACGCGTCGAGAAAAATAAACTTTCCCCGCGTCGCCAATCACTGCCTGCCTACCTGAGCTATGGAGATGGATGGTGCATTGGTGGGTAGCAAAGCGAAATTGCTCCCCAAACCGGCCTTGCGGGGCAACCTTGGAACCATCAAGTCTCAAAAGACAAGCTGTTTTGATTGATGGTTGGAATCATGACTGAGATTCTGGGACATCAACAATGACAGCATGCAACTTGGCTGCTGTTGGCCCTGCAACCTCGACGTCGGCGTAATTCTAAACAAACAAACAAACAGACAGACAGACAGACAAAACGCCCCAATGGCCGCAATCCGGCTTGTATTTACTCTGGGAGTTGGTTGCTGTCACGCGGAACACAATGCTCATCTAGCCCGCAAAACGATTATAGCGCCGGTCCACCACCATTGTATCAGAGAAACTCTTTTGGCGTTGAAACGGCGCGCGGCCACGGCCACGGACTTGGTAGGGCCACCATCTCGACAATGCAGCGGTTGGACTTTGCTGCTGCAAGGCTATGAAGGCTATGCTGTCAAAGTGACGGATCCGGTGCCTTGGACCGAGATGCAGTGGAATGCAGCATGGCTCTGGATCGCAAGTTCAACTGCCCTGTCCATTGATGCACGCTGCTGCACAAGCAACTGACTGACTGACCTTGGCCATCCGGATCGCTGGGCCTCCACAAGCAAGCCGTGATTACAATGAGACAGCACGGCCAGAACAAAGCCAAGCAAAACATACACACACACACACACACTTGACAGAGTGACAGATTTCCTTGCATCTGATTCAATGGTCAATGAGGGCCCCCCCACCATGACATGATTGCTTGTATCATGCAAGGACGAAACAGAGCGCAGAGCACCACACCACCCAAGGAATCTTTTTGCCCTGCCACCTATGTGTACCACCTACGTGCCTACCACTGGCTTTCTTTCTATCCAACTTGCATGTGGATTCATCCGAAGCACGACCTTTTTTTTTTTTTTTTTTTTTTTTCCCTCCTCTTTTCCTTCCAAGGTTCGGGTTCTCGAGACGCGTTCTGCTGCCCTCCTCGATTTAGACTTAAGGTCTCTTCCCCTCATCACGCCCGCCTTGTAAATCTGCCTTGTACAGCCTTGCCCTTTTCTTCTTCTTCTTTCTGGCATTGTGCGTTTTCCGGTCCTGATTTTTCGACCCAGTCATTCTTTATCGCCTCTCAAAAAGTCTAGATTTGTCATGTCCAACTTGACTGGGTCGCTTCCGCTTCGCCATTGACTTCTGATCAAGCTGGAAAATCCATTCCACAGCACAATACAGAATCGTGCGACAGCGAGACACTAGCCTCAGTCAACAGCCACTCTGCATTCCAATTATACAGAGGCCATCAATTGTTTATTCCTTGCCAGACCAGAGACTGCCGATTTGATTTTGCATTGAACCTTTTTTGCTGGAGCCGTTGCTGTTGAGACGTCGGACGCCAACCCCGCCTGCTGTTCTGTTACTGCTACTCGCTACTATCAGAACCAACATCTGCGCCGTCTCTATCCTCCTCTTCGTTCTGTGCCCATCTACCACAATCAAACACCAAAGCGAACAGAAGCTCGACTTTTTCTTTTTTTTTTTTCTTTTTTTCTTTTCTTTTGAATCTACCAAAGCTACTTGGACGTCTTGTTGCGCCGCTTTGTTTGCGCAACCTTGTGCAGCTACCCGAGTCTCGTAAAGCTGCGGCTCACCACTTACACGCCCGGTCCACTCGGCACCACCACAAGAAACAGCAAACATTTCGACCACGATATTAAGGGACATTGCGCGTGTCGCATATATTACTCGCATCCGACAACACTAACATCTTCCCTTTCGACTTCTTGTCCCCGGGGGTTCTACATCTCGCGGCACTCGCCTGCCGTGAGGAACCCGCTTCAGCAATAGTCGCCTCGATTCTTCGCGCCCAACGTATTCTTTCTTTCCCCTGTCCAGCAACAAAGCCCGGCGCTACCATGGCTCGAATAGCTCTTGCCATCCTCGCCGGAGTGGCAATTTGCACCACCGCTGGCGCAACGGCGTGCCTTGCCATGCTTGCTTCGAATCTATCAACTCTCCCTACCATTAGGGCTACCGCCATAGCCAGCGCGGCGCTTCAGGGCACCCTTCTGATTGTCATGTCCTGGTTCGTCTCGGCACATGCGCTGGTTAAAATACGTCACCTCTCACGGCCTTACACTGGTGTCGCTTTGGGCCTGGGAGTATTGGCGAGCCTCATCTCGCTCATCACAGCTGCCCGTACTCTGGCCTGGATCGGAGCGTCGAGCAGCCGCGTCGACCAAGATTGGTCCAACCGCTCATCAAACTTCATCATTGTTTCAGTCATGCTGGCCCTAGCCGTTACCAGTCAGATTGCCTTCATGGTCATTCACTTTGCGCAATCGCACCAAACAAAGTCTCGTGCGCGCCAGCTCTTTGCAGCAAGGGAGACTTCGTCGTGGTCACCAACCGCCTACGTCAAGTCCATACGCTATAGCCAGACGCTACCAAGAACAAGCGATTCAGACGAGTCCAAGGAGTCTTTTGCTTTGAAAGACACACCGCCCTCGTTGCGCAACAAGTTTGTGCAGGCTAACCCTCTCCATCTTGCGTTTCCCCCAGCCGTCCGTCATACCTCTTCGCGGACAAGACTGCTGCACGCAAAGGACAGCATGCACAGTATAGGAACGCACAGTATAGGGACTGACATTAGTGCAAACCCCAATGCTACTCAAGAAAGCTTTGATACCTGGGACACTTCATCAGTTGATGTGCGCAATCGCCAGGCCGTCATGGAAGTCTGCACCTCACCCATCAGCCGCACCTACACTCTGGAAACGATCCCCGGCAGCCCTCGAGCCAGCATCAGTCCCGAAAACATACTCTACTTTGCGCCGCCACGACCAGTTCCCAAGCGCAGCCGCAGCCACAGCCCGGCGACTGGGCGTCCGGCCCTTCGGGGAAGAGCTCCGGCCAGCGCCAACGAGCTGCACATTCATCCGCTCTTCAGATCAGACTCTCCAAGCACCCCCCCTATCCTGTCGCCAGGCACAAGCGTCACGGCCGCCCCGGACGCTGGCCAAATCATCTTGCAGCATGATTCGACGAGACATTTTCCTCGTGTCCGCAGCGGGAGCCTGCCGGCCATGTCGCGCAGCCCGTTTGCCCAGCACCCGGACGCCGACGTGGATGGACAAAGGATGCTCAGCAAGGAAGAGGTGCGTCAGCAGGAAAGGAAGATGACACCTCCTGTACCCGAATGGGTATTGAACAGCAAAGTGCCGCCGATACCGCGCAAGTCGGCGAATCGCAGTAGCAGTAGTCTACGAAGTCCTGCGCCTTGGAGTAACTAAGGTAGTGGGCCTGGCCTTTGAGAGCTTTTGGCTTCTTTTTGCTTAATCTTTTGCGCGCGAATTTGACTTTTTTTTTTTTTTTTTAATGTTTAGTTGTTTAGTTGTTTTACAACCTTTCAGATGTGGCATAGTCCATCTTGAAGTGTACTTGTATGGGTTTGGAATTTATGAGCCGATGCGCACACGATTTGGACGAGCAAGGCGTTGAAGGGGAGGCTTACTTTAATTCTAGGTTTGGGTTTGGCGTACTGGGAATTTGCTAATTTTGTTTGAGTGATATATACACACACAGATATATATCTATATATATAAACCTGATTGTTTTCTACAAGATGTTGTACATGTTGAAGTTGTTAGACATGATAACAATGTAATTCGGCTTGCAACTAGTCTGACAGGCGCGTATATACCTAACATTGTGACGCCATGGTGTAAATAGAAGCTGCCCCACCAGAGCTCTCAGCGTGTGCAACGACTTCGTCAGTCTGCGGGTGCCTGGCCGTGACCAGCCACAGGAAGGAGATGCAGCGGCTACAGTGATATGTACCTAGGTAAATTTGTAGGTACATGGCGGTTACCTCCGCTGTGAATCACGTTTTTGGCGCCCAGAGATGATGTGATCAAGTAAAAACTACAGCATCCCAGCGCCAGCAAGTGATCAATTCCAAACATGAAGTAATACACAGGTGACGGGCCAGACGGGCCAGACGGACAATTGTGTCATGATTTGGCTGAGCCAAGGTTCTCCACCGCACAAGAGGCTGCAGGCCAACGGCATTCAAGCACCACCCAAGCACCACCCAAGCACCCACCACCCAAGCAACAAGTCAAATCGAACGCCTCCACATCAAAAAAACGCCGCCAGGCTATATTACACCACCATCAAACGCCAACCCATCAGAACCTCTCTTCTGCATACTCAATCAACCCGGCAGTCTCTTCCTCGCACCGCTTCTTCTCGCAACCTCTTCTTCCGGCATCCTCGCCACGCTCTGCTATTCCTCACGCTCGTGTGCTCTCTTCTTCCCCGCCGCAGCCGTCCAGCTGCCTCCATAACCGCCCGCCATGAAGGTCACCTTCAGAGTATGTTTTGCCACCTTGAGGATCGGCGGCTGGGCGATAACAGCCATTCTCTGCTGTGGCTACCCAGCCGCCGACCCCCATCGACATGCCGCGCACCTCCACAAGCTGACCACCGTCTTGCGCAGGATCTCAAGCAGCAGAAATTCACCCTCGAAGTCGAGCCCACCGACCTGGTAAGCTGCCAACGCCCCGAGCCGCGCTCCCTCTCGCCTTCCTCGCTGCCCGATTGCCGCCCATCTGCTGCTGCCATGCTAAACAGCCTTCAACATAGGTCTCCGCCGTCAAGGAACGCATTTCAACCGAAAAGGGATGGGATCCCAAGCACCAAAAGCTCATCTACTCAGGTGCGGACGATCCGAACCCCCCCGCGCCAACTGCCCCGCCATTCCTGACCAACTTTTTTAGGCAAGATTTTAAAAGATGAGGAGACAGTCGCCTCTTACAACATTGAGGAAAAGGGCTTCGTTGTCTGCATGGTGAACAAGGTGACACATTCTCCCAACTGCTCCTACTACCTGCGCAAGCTTCTAATTCGCCTCCTTGTCTAGCCCAAGGAAAAGCCAGCCGTGGCTACTCCCTCGGCCGCCGCTCCTCCTGCGACGCCAGCTCAGCCTGCTCAAGGCACTCCCGCCGCCCCAGCTGCTCCCAACCAGTCGTCTGCGAGCCTAAGCGCCAACATCCCCGCCACCCCGACTCCCAACCGCAGCACCGATGCCGCGGCTCCTGCTGGCGGCGACTCGGCCGGCCTAACTATGGGCACCGAGCGCGCCGCTGCCATCACGAGCATGGAGGCCATGGGCTTTGAGAGAAGCCAAATTGAGGCTGCCATGCGTGCTGCCTTTAACAACCCCGATAGAGCCGTCGAGTACCTCCTAACCGTAAGCGCAACTTTAGCCTCCCCAAGATGTTGCGACGCGACTAACACATAGACCAGGGCATCCCCGAAAACATTCAGCAGGAGCAGCAGGCTCGTCAGGCCGCTGCCGCCGCTCCTGCTGCCCCAGCCGCCCCTCAGACGACACAGACCGGCGGCGATGACGAGGGCGGAAGCGTCAACCTGTTTGATCTCGCCGCCCAGCACGGTGGCTCGGGCGGATCGCGCGGTGGCAGTGGTGACGCTGCTGCTGCCGCGGCCGACCTAGGCAACCTAGATTTTCTGCGCACGAACCCTCAGTTCCAACAGCTCCGCCAAGTCGTACAACAGCAGCCCCAGATGTTGGAGCCTATTTTGCAACAGCTTGGTGCTGGCAACCCTCAGCTTGCCCAGCTCATTGCCTCCAACCCCGACGCTTTCCTCCAGCTCCTCGGCGAGGACGCCGAAGACGATGTTCCTCTGCCTCCCGGCGCCCAGGCCATTTCTGTCACCGAGGAGGAGCGCGACGCCATTGAGCGCGTATGTTGAATTGCCAGTCTTTTCTCTTCTCTCACAAAAATGCTAATCATCAGTGTAGCTGTGCCGCCTTGGCTTCGACAGAGACCAGGCTATCCAGGCCTACTTTGCTTGCGATAAGAACGAGGAGCTCGCAGCCAACTTTTTATTCGACCAGCCCGAGGACGAGCAGCCGCCTGCGAGCCAATAGAGGAGTTGTCATACAGGGGCCATGTGGGATTAGTTTACGATAATGAGAAAGAAATCTTATAACACTTGACAAAAAAAAATCGATATCAATTGCTTGTATTAGTTTCTTGATCAATCTTGCTCTTGAAATGACGACGAGACCAGAGTTTCGGGAAAGGCCAGAAAAAGGAACTTGTGTTTGACACGACTGGAATTGAATTAAATTCGTGTGACGGGGGGTTTTTTTTTTTTTTTTTTTGGAGATTATTGCAGCACAGCGAGTAATTCGGAGCTGTGGTACATGTGCGTATTCCTTTTTGCCAGAGCGTAGTTTTCAGAAAGGCATCGTCACATCAGAGGGCTCCCTTTTGAAAATAATAGAGTAGGAAACCCAATAAAAGCCTAGCAGGGTATCAATTCCAATATAAGCAAGTACACGAGGCAGCAATACCGCTGTATAAAAAAAAACATAGCCAAGAGTTGCTTCTTTAACCAAGAGAAGCAAGCCATCTACGCCGAATCCTATGCAATTCATACTCATCCAACCCAATCCGCTGTCATTTGACCCAAACCCGAGTATATACCGAGAACCACCACCATGGCAACATCCACAGCCGCAAGTGTTATTGCTTTTTTTCTTCTTATTTTTACGCGTCGTTGACAATGGGCTCGCCATTGAGGCCGTACGCCACCTTTTGCTTTCCCTTTTTCTTTCCCTTCTTCTTGGCCGCCGCGGCAGCAGCAGCAGCAGCATCATCATCCGCAAAGAGCTCCTCGCGCTTCTTCCGCATCAGCTCGTCCTGCTCGTCCGCGATGCGCTTCCGCTCCGCCTCGTATCCCTCTTCAATCTTGCGCTGCTCGGCCATGATGCTCTCCACGGGCTCAAAGCTGGCGCCCGTGAGCGTCTTGTACTCTTCGATATCCATCTTTGTCGTCTTTTCGCCGACGAGCGCGGCGTCGATGCGCGACGGATTGCAGCGCTCCTCGCGGTTAAACTTTAACTTGACGTGGCGTCGCTGCTTGCCGGGAAACATGTGCGAAATCATTTGGAATTCGGTGCCAAACATGAGGAGGCCGCGGTAAAAGAGCTCCGTCTCGTCGTCGGTCCAGATGTTGGGCCCGCGCAGCTTGGACGTGGTCATGAAGGAGCTCGAGGTGATGAGCCGCGTAAAGTCGTTTTCTTCAATCGTCTCCATGTCCTCGCCCGCCTGCGCCGCGGCTGCGCGCGCGTGCCGGTCCATGACCAGCGAGCTCTGGTCCACGACAATCTGGCCGTCGACGATGCGGAACTGCGGACCGGCGGGCGCGGGCCCGCCGCCGCCCCCGCTGAGTGCCCCCGAGGCGTCCCCGGGAGTCGCGCCGCTAGAGGGCGTCCCGTCCTTGACGCCGGGCGACGGCTCGGCGAGGGGCGTTCCGGACCGCGAGACGTCGCCGCTGGGAGTCAGGCCCGTCTTGTTGAGTTTGGCTTGCACGCGGGCTTTGCGCTCGCGCTCGCGGAGTTCGTCGTGCCGGCTAAACTTTTTGCCAATGTGCAAGTCGCGGGTAAGATCCGACATTTTCAGCGTCTGCAAGTCAACCATTCTAGTCTCCGAGTCGTCAGGTGTGCTTGACCGAGCCCGACGCGGGCGCGGCGCTGCCTTTTCGCCCGTAGCTGCCGCGGCGTTTCGTTTCCTAGATTTCGGAGCGGCGGGCGTTGCTTCACCGTCGGCCGCAGTGGCAGCATTCTTTCTCGTTCGTTTTCTTGGTGGCGCGATGGCTGCCTCGTCGTCTTCGCCAATCGCCTCGGTAGTTGCGGCTGCTCGACGTCTTGACCTCGTAGCCTTGGGTGCAGCGGTGGCGGGAGCCTCGGCTTGCGACTCTGTTTGTGCCTCTGATGATGGTTCCGAGGAGGCTGGCGTGGATTTTGGTTGGTCTGTCGGTGGCGGTGTTTCAAGCTGTTGTGTCTCGACTGTCGGCTTCGGCTGTGCGGCTTGCGATGCTCGTCTTTGTCTAGTTTGACGCCGCGTGGTCGGTACACTGTCGACTTCCTGCACAACCTGGCTGGAGGCTTCTACGGGAGTGTCTTTTGAGGTGGTCTCGGCGTCGCTTCTCGCAATTTCGGCTAATGCTTTATACGTGACCGCGTCTTGTACAGCTGTGGACGTTGAGCCAGCGCTTGACCGGCGTCGCCGTCTTGGTTGTTCAGGAGCAGCTGGTTCATCAGGAGTCTGGGTTTTGGGAACCAATTTCGAGGGCTGCTGGACCTCTGAAGCCTCGACAGGCTTTTCCGCGACAACGTCGTCAATTGCTACCGGGGGCTCAATAGGTTTCGCGACCGGTGCAGGTGCTGGCGCAGGCGCGGGCGCAGCTGGACGCGCTCTGGCCGACGGGATTTTGGGCTTGAAGGCGGGCGCGCCCTTTTTCTTGAACATGGAACTCATTGTAACGGAGTGATGGAAAGTGCGCTATCGGATTCGTTGTATTGGGGGAAGGGCCGCGTGTTACATGTCGAGCGGGCTTTGGCTGGTTCGCCTTTTCGACGAATTTCAGATGCCATTCACTCGAAATTCTTGGCGGCTTCGCCGTTCAATGATACTAAAGTTTACACGACATTTAGCCGGAGCAGGGAGGCGATAAGAAGCCAACGCTTAAATGTGGCTAGTGCGCCTCCCAACTGCAGCAGTGGGTCAGCGGTGCAACTTTGATTTGCCAGCCAACTTCGAAATTTCAAACTCCTGGCTGTCATCACCTTCGCCTCACCACCATCCACGCCTTCACGATTCGGTGGATGATCGCCTGCACGGCCGGCTACGGAACGAGACTTGGTTGCGTATCGCATCTTTATCCCAAGTGCTCGCTCTACAGCTCCCCAGCGCGACCAATAAGGCATCCCCTATTGGCGCTCTTCTGATGCCTGCAGTGACCACCCCCTCGACGTCGCCTCGTCTCTCCACGACTGTCAAGATGGAGGACAGGAAGAGGCCTGCCGTTGGCAGCGCTGATGACCTCGCTCCGCCAAGTAAGAGGGTTGCTGTCAATGGATCCAAGACCAAAGACGAGGCCCCTGAGATGAAGGAGGAGAGCTGGATTGAAGTAAGTGTCGCGCGACACATTTCTGCGGACCCAACACGATGCATTTGCGCTCTGCACAGCCTGGAGATGATTTTACAAGGAATAGCGACACTTGAAATGTTTTTTTTCCTGCCTTTTTCACACGTCCTGCGTCTGTCTTGCGACGAGTTTGCCTAGCCTGCGTGCCACGCGCGCCCGTTCGCGCCCCATGCCTGCTTCCCCCGCGCACCGCGACCCGATTGCAGCAATACCATCAAGGGCAAAGCAGAATTCATTGCACTCTCCTTGAATACTAATTTCTTCTCTCAGGTTTATACAAAGGGCGCCATTTACCGTCAAATGCAAGAATATAGTCGCAGGGCCGCCACAGCAGAATCGCGATTGGAAGAAGTACACAAACGAGCTGTACATCATGACGATCATATAAGAATAATCGATGCCTGGTGGCAACAAGTAAGTCTTGATTGGTGCGATTTCGATGACATGAAATTAACGATGCTGCTAGGTTCTCGACGAAATTGAGTTACTAGCTGACGCCTCTGCTGCGACCAAGAAACTCGATGGTAAGCCAATTACCTTACCTTTCATATTGACGTGCAGACTAATGACTGTTCTCAGGCCCTCCATTTTTAAGCAGCGTTTCTTTCAAAGATTTACAACACTTCCAAAGCCATTTGCAGGACAAGGGAAAGGCCATCGGGAACAAGACAGAAAATCTGCTTCAGCGAATAGCTGCGCTTCGAGGGGAAGTTAAACCCGAGACCTCGGCTCTCGAAGGGAAAATCACAGGGCTTCTCGCCGCTCAAAAGGAATATTTACTCAGATTGGATCGCCTAAACAGCGAAAAGGATGCCTTATCAGAGCAGCTCAATACTGCGACGCTACGTTATTTCAAGGCCGAGAAAAAGCTGGACCGCGCCAAGAGTTCACAAGTGCAGAAGTTGGAACAGCAAGCATTCGCAAATGCCACACGACCACCCTCCGCCACAAAAGAAGGCTCAGAAGAGCCAGTACCTTCAATTGGGACAAATGCAGAGCTTCTCCTCAAGTATGAGGAAACCACTGCCGCCGCTGCCAAGCAGAAAGAACAATTGGACAATCTTTTTAGGGAAATACGAACCTTGCAAGACGAGAACTCGACATGGAAGACCAAACGCGAATCCTGGTCAGATGAGGATTTCATCAGAACAGACGTCTTTAAGCAATTCAAGGGTCAAAATGAAGAGCTCATCAAACGTATCAACAATTTGGAGGCGACAAATAAGCAGCTTCGAGAAGAGGCCGAAAAGCTACAGTCTGAGCGAACAACGTTTCGAACACAGCTTGAGGCTGATGCCAGTCAAGTCACTCAAGAATTGGAGGCGGACATTGCTGCAAGAGATCAAGACCTCGCCCGTGTTCGATCTGCGCGAGATGAGATTCTTGCCGAGAACACGCAACGAAAGGCCAGCATGGAGCAGGAGAGGCAATCGCTTGAGCACATGAAGGAGCTCGTGGCCGCCAAAGAAGACCGTATTTCCGCTCTGGAGTCGGAAATTGCGAGACTGAAGCCTTCCGACGCTGAGCAACCGACAGCAGATCTTTCGACAATGACTGAAGATGAACTTCGACAAAGTTACAAAAAATTGGAAAAGGATTTTCAGGCCATTAACGACGAACTACCTTCGATAGAGAAGGCGTTTAAGAGGATGAGGGATTTGGGTCAGAAGAGGGTTATGGACTTTGATGGTCTAGAGGAGAAGATACAGCTTCTCATTGCCGAAAAAAACAAAGCGGATCAAAAGTACTTTGCGGCTCGCAAAGATGCCGATACGCGAAATAACGAAATTCGATCATTGCGCCACCAAAACAGTAAGAGTGCGGAGATTATTGCCCAATTGAAGGATTTAGAGTCGCAGAACCGCACATTACTGGGTAACTTGGAAAAGCAAATGGGCGATTTGCGTCTAACAAACGCAACTCTGGTTTCAGAGAATAAGAAGATGGAGTCTGCCACACTTGAAGGAACACGCCGGATCGAGTCTTTGAATAAGCAGATTACCGATCTTACGAGCTTGGTAAAGTCGAAAGATACAGCATCAGCAATTGTGAAGGAGAGAAATATCCAGCAAGAAGCCGAGGTGGAAAAGCTCAAAGTGCGAATTGAGCATGCGCAAAAGGACCGGGACAACTGGAGAAGCAAGGCTTTGAGCAATTCATCGGAAGAAGAAGAGATGCTGCGAACGTTTGCCCTTTGCAGCATTTGCCGAAACAACTTCAAGAACACGGCGCTCAAGACTTGCGGTCATCTCTTTTGCAGCAAGTGTGTGGACGACCGCATCAGCAACCGCATGCGCAAATGTCCTAGCTGCTCGCGAGCCTTTGATAAAATGGACGTTATGCCTGTACACCACTAATGTTGTTTTCGAATACGGGGGCTTGACGATGGAGAGGGGAATCAAGGGCCAGCTTTAGCGGTGATGAACGCTGATTATGCTTGGGAAGGGCGCCGAGGAGAAGGTGTAACGGGTATTGAGCTATTTATTTCCGCGACTACCACTGCGAAACGGCGTTTTACGGCAAAAACAAAGAATGGAGTTACTTTTTTTGGAATTTGCTGCTCTCTGTACATTGTGTTTGGCATTCGGTTTTCTTTGCTCATTCTCTCCCTTGATAGGGAATGATGGGATGTATATTATTTGTGTACGTTTTGTACAAGGGAACAAGGCGAGAGAGGGGCGAAGGACAATGATTTTGGTTTTAATATTGCTGTTTGGTGTACGAGGTGTACAAAGGCAAAGACGGGCTTCTTTTTCCAATGGTATCTGGGATTCGGCGCTTCAATCACCGGACAAACAAATGTTTGGCTTGGTTTGGATAAACAAATATATACATTAGTATCATCGTCATTAGTGCTTGTGAAACGATATATTTTTTTGCTATTGTACAGATGAACAGTTTCGGGGAGGGGGGGTTTTGTCTCCTTGGTTTCATCATTCCAAGTTAGCAAAAGCAGCTGCATAGCACTGATTGCATTTTAGTCATCATCTGCGTCGCGTAGAACCGAAGCCGGTGCTCTCGTGCCTGTCGCCGGAGCTGCTTCCGCCGCCGCGGCTCGAAGACGACGACGACGGTCCTGCCCATGAATCGCCTCCACCCCATCGCGAGCCGGAGCCGGAACCGTAGTTATTGGAGCCCCAGGGTGCGTAGCCGTAGTTGTTGCGGTTGTCGCGGTTGCGGCCGCTGGCGAGATAGCTGGCGGCGGCGCCACCTGCGAGGCCCGTCCAGAAACCAGGCCGCCAGCCCTGTTGCTGCTGGCTGCTGCTGCCGCCGCCATTCGAGGATGACTTGTAACCGTTGTTTGTTCCTGGGTAGGGCGGCGGGGGGTCATTCCGCGGACCCCAGCCGCCGCCTCCCGGACCCCAACCGCCGCCGCCGCCGCCGCCGCCACCTCCATCGCCTCCGCCCCCGTATCGTCTCGCTGTGTTTGCTTGTCTTCTATTGTTATCCGAGGCGGCCACGCAAGCCGAGTACACGATCCAGGCAACAACGGCGACAAAAACGAGGAAAAACAGCCCCGCCCAGGCGTTGTTGTTGCCGCCGCTCTGGGCGTCGCCAAACCACCGATCCCCTCCCCTCGCCAGGTCCGGGTACCGGCGCTCGCCCAGCTCCGTGAGCGCGAGCGTGTACTCGACGCCACAGCTGCCCTTTAGCACGTACGGGTCGTCGGACGAGGCGTACCCTTCGCAGACGACGTCGGTCGCGCCGAGCTTGAGCTCGGCAGGCAGCGAGGCGGCGCAGCTCCACTCAACGTCCTCGTCGCCGTACGAGGAGCCCTGGTTGGTGCAGCGCATCACGTCGATGGCGTGGAGGTCGCAGAGGGCGCGCGGCGAGACGCACCGGAGCTGCGGCGCGGCCGGGACGCGGCGATGCGACGTCTTGGCGCCGCGGCCGCGGAGCGTCAGCGACTGCACCGAGGAGAGGAGCACAGCGCTCTTGGCTGGCGGGGGCCGCTGTTGCTGCTTCGCGGACACGGCGGAGGCGGCGAGGCCGAGGGAGAGGACAAGCGCCCCCGGGAGATGCATGACTCTTTTTGGTTGTGCTTGGTTATTTTACTTGTAACGGGGGGGTGGTGCCGAGTTTGCAAGACGCAATAGCAAAGTTGGATATAAGTTCCAGGTGGTGAGGAAGTGGGTAGGAGGAGTATGACAGTGTAAAGCTGGCCACTTCAACTTGTGGGCACCACCCTCCCAAATTGGGCAGCATCCTGCCACCTGGCACCAGAAGATACTAGATGCTGGTGGCGGATGTGGCGCGTGGCAGACGCGTTGACGTTGGTTCAGTTTGAGTCGCTGAGCAAAAAGGTCAATTAATAACCTTGGACAAAGCACGACGGACACGAAAGGCCATGCAAAATGGAGCTGTCTTTGGGCAACTAGGCCGGCATCATTTTCGCGATGCGGCTTCTTCACAGGCAACGGCCATTTTTCTCAAAAGGCAAAGCAAAGGGCAGCGCTCGACGATGATGACAGCGTTGCGTACACTTTCAGCGGATCGAAGCAATGCGGACGTTTGGAAGCATGGCTAGGGACCTAGGGTTGCGAGACGATGGTAAGTAGTCATAATTTAGTTGGGGACAATTTGCCAGGTTGGCCAAAGTGGCACTAGTTAGGGAAGATCCGTGACTGGCTGTTGTGGCCGTGGCGTTGGGCCAAGGGCAGCGAAGGGAAAGGGTGCAAGCAGGAGCCAGGCCGAGGTTGGACAGTGTATATGAGTGGAATACCTGAGAGGTGGGCAAGGGAGCTGTATTTCTACTTGGGTTACGGTAGCGGCCGAGTTCCTTGACAACGTGACAATGGCACGGCTGGTCATGGAAGATGTCAGCCTTGCGATTACACATGAGTCGATAGACTTGGAAGAGCCGCAAAGGGCGGCGCGCCACTCTTGGGGGGGCTTCTTCATTCAGCAGGGTTGTGTTGTAGAAAGATGTGCTAATGATCAGCGTTGCGGTATAGTAGTAGACAGTATACGAACTTGTAGTAAAAGAGTTGTGCATGTCAAGGGTGGCATCTACCAGTAACTACCTGGTAGAGATGCTCTCAGGCGTGGTGGGGTAGATTGCGTGGCAAGTGTACTGAGTAGCCAGATCATGGGGTTGGTGAGCCTGTACGGAGTACGGATTACACTTTGGAGAAAAATGACTTATTTGTCTTGAACGCGTCACGGGTAGATTGAGGTGGTGTTCATGTAGCATTGGGTGCACTTTCTAAAAAGTAGCGTATTTGTCTTGGACGCGTCACGGGTAGAGTGAGGTGTTCATGTGGCATTGGACAAGCATCCACCGGACAAATTGAATAGAAGAAACGTTTACTCCGTACTTTTCGAGTGCGCCCGGAGATTCATGATTCCTCATGTCTGTTGGAAAAGAATGACCCAGTTGTGGGTAGCCCCCCCGTCGGTCCAGCGTGGTCGCGGCGAGGAATTGGGCATCGTGGATTATCTCGAGTTGTCGATTATCAACCACCATGTACGACTTGTCGGAGCTTGACAATGTACAATGACGACGAGTTTATTGATATAGGATGCTGGTTCAAGGTTCCTGGATCCAAAAGATGTTGGTTTTAGGATCTGAGTCGATTTGTGACAAGGCGGGCCCCCCCGTTAGTGCACAGCCTTGGTTATTTGAGTATTTTGCCTTGGGCTGAAAAAGGTTGTTTGCAGGGCCATCGAGTACCCGCAATTAATGAAAAAAAAAGCTGCAAACGGCTGATACTTGAGGCTTCTCGGCAAAGCCGCGTCCTCAGGGTTGCTTGAGATGAGACCCCTCTATATCAATGCGTCGAAAATTCCTGGTCATTAAGATCACTCGTGGTATTGTTGTGATGGAGCAGGTCCATGACGTTCTGGCCTCGTAAACCCCTTTGAGGTGCTCTTGTCCGGTCGGGAATACAATCGTCATGATGGATCAGGATAACAACAAGACAACCACAACGACCAACCCCTCCTCATAGCTGCACGACAAATTGATCATCGTCATCGGTGTGTGCAGCCATGGAGCTTTTTTATGGGTGGGCTCTTCTTTGCTGCGAACTGCTTTGATCGACGGCAGTTGACGAGATGAACTTTTCTGCCGCCACCAAATCTAGACTACCCGCCAAGCCACGATGCCGCGCAACATAATAAGGCCATCTTTTGTAGAACCCACTGGCTTTGCACCAACTCCATCCAAGCGTTTCACTGCGATATCCTGCCAAGCATCGGTTCGCAGTAAATTAGACTCCCTCGTCATGCTGGGAATCGCCTAGTGCGGGAGGGATGACAACAACCGAGTCAGCAACTTTCTTGGTTATTTCGCGTCGAGTCGTCCCTAGTGAGCTTGCTTGCTTGCTTGCTTGCTTGCTTGCTTGCTTGGGGGGGGGGGCTGCATAAGAGATTCCCACTTGCGCTGATAAATGACGGTTTGACACGCCTACGGCTATCCCGCCAACACCCATCCCACCACGTTTTATCCCACTTCGCCTTACAAACCCTCGCAACCAAAAACGGACCACGGAACAAGGGCCAAATTTCCGAGCTCTGGATCGGCAAGCGAACATCTGGTAATAATAATTTGTCGAATCGTCCATGTAGATTTAATTTAAGCTTTTTTTGCGGCGCAGCGATGCAGTTCTATATAACATCTGTGACTGCCTCCCCTCTCATCCAAATCCATATCGAGAAGCATCAAGGAATTCCATCGTTCTTCTATAACCTCCTTAATCAATCGATCAACTCACCTTCATCACATCGCCCATCATGGTTGCTTCTTCCCTCCTGCTCGCTCTGGTCCCGCTGGCCGCCGCTGGTCCTCTGGGCGCCTGCAAGGCCCCGATCCAGCCCCAGTCCCAGCAGACCTGCACCGCGCCGAGCGGTGATCTCATCGTCCGCCAACCCGGCCTGTACCCCGAGAATGCCGATTACGACCCCAAGAGATGCGTCGCCTACGTCGGGTATGTTGAATAGAACATCTAACGCGCTTGATTGGTAAAAACTGACACCACCCGCACCAGCCACCTGTACGAGAGCGTCATCTCCGTCTGGGACCCCGCCCAGAACAAGATCCTCGAGGTCATTGAGCTTCCCGAGATCTCCCACATCCCCGCGTTCCACGTCTCCGGCGTCCAGGTCGACGTCAAGCACGACAAGCTCTCCATCAGCGCCAACGCCGGCGCCGCCTTTGACACCTCTGGCGTCAACATTTCCGGCACCAACTTCCTCGTCCAGTACGACCTGGCCAAGCGCGAGGTCGAGTGGAAGAGAAACCTCACGGAAATCTCCAAGGGCGTGTACGGCGGCTTCCAGGACATTGAGCACGACGCCGAGGGCAACAGCTTTGTCATTGGCACGTTCCCCAGCAGCATCATCAAGGTCCGCGCCGACAACTCGGCGGCCGAGCCCTGGTATGTCGACGTCGGCAAGAACACGACGGTGCACGGCTACACCGGCATCGCCGCCTTCAACAAGGGCCGCAACATCCTCGTCAGCGACGGCGAGCGCGGCCAGATTGTGCGCTTCGACACCTCGGCCGAAAAGGGCAACCCCGTCGTCGTGACCATCAAGAACGGCAACGGCACCGAGCCTATCGGCGGCGACCTCGACGGCGCCATCCTGCCCTCCATCTACGAGGACAAGGTCTTCCTCGTGTCCGACAACACCCTCGGCACGATTGTCCTCCGCTCCGAGGACAACTGGGAGACGGCTGAGAAGGTCGGCGTCGTCCCTAACCGCCTCCTATCCGAGAACGGCTTTGCCGTCGCCACTGTTCAGCTTGTCGACCGCATCCACACCGTCATCGAGTGGTTCCTGGACAACGCCCCCGGCGGCTCCCTCAACAGAACCAGCTTCCCCTTCTACGACATCACTGATGATATCAACAAGCTGCTTGCTTAGATAAACAGCCTTTGTATTCGAGCGCTAGCCATGTCGAGCTCTATATGAATTGTCATTCGTTTCATAAATTATTTTGAGTTTTTTATAAAAATCTTGATTGAGCACTTTACCTCTGAATATGTCCCTGTTTCAACATGACAGAGCTGCGTCAACGTAAGCCATTGGTAAATCCATGTTTCAACGGCCAGGCAACAAGTCCAGTGGTTTTTTTTTTCTGGTTGCCAATTTCTCAAAAGGGCTGTAAGAATCCATACAGCGAAACACGGGCATGAAGACGTCGGCGGATTCAGTACCCCGTCATGTGCTACCGGGAGCAGTTGACTGTTGGGAGTTCAACGCCGGAAACGTTGTACAATCTCAGCCACCTCGCCAACAGATGCAGCGTGCCGACGTACCACTGTTTTAGTCTGCCCATTTGGTCACAGTGGTCGAGAGATAATTTCACAATTACTCGAGCATGCGCAATTTCCATGACGACGTATCTTCAGGGTGAAACATGCCGACTGACATGTCACCGTGGAAAGACATGTGCAAGTTGGTGGAAGTTGAGGTACCCTGTAGTGCAGTGTTGGAACAGGGGCCACATGGGCGTGGATGTGCGAATCGGCGAGATCAGGTGCACGGCTCGATAGATAGACATGGGTAGACTCGCTCTCCTACATTGCCATGTTGATGTGCTGTTACAACTCTGGACATGGGGAGTTGTCCCTGGATGCCTGGTTGCGACGAGTCGCACACGTTGGAGACGCGTGTATTTCGTATGCAAAGAACCAATGGGACGGGTCACAGCACACATACACCGATATGCACAATGCGGCAGGAGGAGGCCTGGCTTTGATGAGATGTGTGACGTAATGCGACGTGATGCAGCGGTACAGGTGCAGCAGAGGCGAATACATGAGATGCTTGCCTGGAGGTTACGTGGAACAAGGCGCAGATGTAGATGTACGAGAAGAGGTGCAGACCTGTGATGAGCAAATTGCATGAGGCGCATCAAGAGAGGCGCCGATACGACTGAGGTAAAAACCTGTCATGGCGAATCTTGTAGAAGCGAGGCTAGATGGAATAGCGATGCGAAGGAAAGGTGCATCTTGCTGATGCCATGAGCTACTAATAATCCATTTGACAGTTGGAGGAGCAGATCCGCCATCAACTTGCAGGGTTCCTGACCAACCAGCGAGCCAGAAATGTTAGCCTTGTTAGGGACTTGGAGGTAAATTTAGTACTAAAGTAATTTAGTACTAAAGTACGGAGTACTATTTATTTAAAGTGACTAAAGTGTGCAGATGTGGCCAAGTACCTGTGGCGCAAAAAGCACCCAAGCAGTACATACCTGGCCTAGACAATGCACCTGCCAGGGCTGTATCTTGAGGTATTAGATGAAATAGATCTCGGGAGGGGACCTTGATTGTCTTGACTGCCAAAGGAATAGAATAAGTCGAAAGATGACGAGACGGAAAAGGCTCAGCCCGCCCGACGCTGGCTGATAATCAAGTAATCATAAGGGTCATAAGGGGGCGTGCGTTCGGCTCGGACACTTGGACGGACCCGAACCCGGCAAACTGGGGCATTTGGGTGGATTTAGAGGTCAGGGTACCGTTCGGTAAGAAAGCGGTTTTGCCATATTGAAGATATGGAAAGCCGTGCCGACTGCAAAATTGGGAACACGATAAAATTAGAAGGATTTATAGCGTGCTGCAAAAGGAGATGTGATGGGTGGTTGTGTAATGCCATGTGTTCGCTTCCTGAGTAAAACAGATGCGGCTGCGGCCGGGCGTGTGCGTCTGTGTGAAGGGGTGAGTGCCGTGCGAGTGCGTGCGTGCATGACTGATTTGGCGTAAGCTTTTTTCCTTCATTTTAAAATAGGCCAAATAACACGATGATATCGTAATCTTCATGACATTTCTCTGGAAATAGTTGCACCACTGCTCCGTCTTCTTTCTCTTCTTCAATGGCAACCTGGGTGTACAACAAACAGTACATGTACGGTTGGGTTGATGACAGGGTCAATGACGTGGGGCAGCATGCAAGCCAACGACGCCAGCATGAGAACCTGCAGTAATAAGTAGGCAGCTGAGAGAAGGTGCTGCAATATTCTGGCTCGACTTTTTCGTATCGAATCACCCTCTTGGCCAGGCAGAAGCAAGATTGATTTTCTAGGCAGCAGCAGCCATGGCAAAGCTGGGGGCCTATTCCATGATAAAGAACGCTGCAATCTATTTTTGTCCTTGTCAATCAATTCTTTAATCAACTTTGTGGTTTTCATTTTTGGCCGCGTAGTTTTGATTCTGCACGCTAAATAGTAACAGCCGTCTGATGCAAGCAGAAACGAAACGAAACCCAAACCCGGCCACGGATATTATTTAGCACCCCGACAAGCAGAGGTGTGGACTTACCGGGTTGTTGGGTACAGATTCCAGAGGCGTTCGTTTGGGTGGCGGACTCGGTGGGCCATCCACTATGATGAATTTCGAAGAGTGTTTTCAAAGTCTTTTTATCATGTGTTATGAGATGTTCGTTAGACATCCAGACAGCAATGGAGATTAATAAAATGTCGAGAGATTAAATCACCATAACCACCACGGTGATTTTCAGCGGGGTTTCTTAGCCTACAGGCTACAGCCCACACGCGAACTACCTATACTAATACATATGTGGTACCTATTAATATTCCGTACGGATAATTGACTAGCAAAAGCAACCAAGTAAATAGTTGACAAGGCTGCACCTGAAAAATGTGGCCGAGAGGAATTAAATGACCGTTGCCATTTGCCGTTTACCGTTTGCCGTTTGCCGTTTTATTACGCGGATCCAAGGTTATTATACCTAGTCAACGGTCACTTTGAGCAAACCAGGCGGCCCGTCGTGAGCCTACACGGGTGTAATCTGCGTCCGAATACCGTTCATACGGCCCCGATTTCTTATCCATCTTCTTGTCATCTCACCATCTCCATCCTTCTCTGGATCCCCCATACCAGGCAGCAAAATTCCGCAAACACCCCTCACCCCTCACCCCTCCATCTTGGTCATCTCTCGGCGTCCATCCCATCTGGGCCATTTCTTTCTACGGTATAGCCTCAGATACCGTCATCCTCAAAAATCTCAAACCCCACCCACTACTTCCTCCCTGATCCTACCCTTATGATTAAGACTAGTGCTTCCTTTGCTTTTCTCTCGCGCCTGTTTGTCAGGCTCCAGACTTGCTCTCGGGTCGTCCATGCTCACAACCTCAGACCCAACGCACGTCCGCACGTTAAGCTCGCCCGGCCGTGACTCTGCAACCCGCCACTACCTCCTAGTTTATTCTGCGACTTCTCGCACGGCCCGATATATCAACACATACACACCCTTTCCATCAAAGCTTTTCTCTAACCCAACTTGTACCTCCCCTCATCCGTTCTCTTCCCTCGGGCTGATTCTTCCTCTTTTCTCGACATTCATTCTCGCCATCCTCGACGACACTTATCCGAATCCCATTCTCCTTGCCTCGCAACACCATACAACCCCGACAAACACGCCCTTCTCGTCCTGTCTCACCACGCCTATCCACGTCGCACACTTGCTCCGGCTTTAGCAATTTCTCCCTCTCAAGCCCTAAACGGGCAATCGCCGCGCATCATCAATTTCTAGCCCAATTTGTCTGCCCTGCGTGCCAGTCCCACGTCGTTTGTCTGTTGTGATTCGCCTGCCACAGCCGCCGTTTCGCTTCACCTTCAATCTATCTTCTGTCAGTCCTCCCGCGCATTCTTGCCGCCCTATGTCAAGGTCTCATTTCAATTGTTGCCGTCCATATCTGTCTGCCGCGCTTCTGCCCTCATCCGCCGTCACTAGCTGACCCTCGCGACATTGTTTGCTCCAGCTCCCTAATCTCGCCCGCGCCCCGACCTCTTCATCGCTGGGCTTCCCGCTCTACGTCTTTGCCCGCCAGCGGCTAGAATTGGCAACTTCTACTTGCATTCAGCTTCCCTATCTCGCTTCGCAGGGCTGACCTGCCTCTGCAATCTCGCCCGTCATGGCGCGCAAATTCTCGGAAAAGCCCGTTGAGCTTCGAAAAACGGCGCCCAAACCTGCTTCCAGCCATGGCGAGTCCTCTGATCCCGAAATACGCTTTCTCGAAAAGGCCGACATCAGGCTCCCAACACCTCCCAAGACGGCCAATGCCGATGACCCTTACGCTCATCTCTCAGACCACGCCGCCGACATTCTCAAGAAACAGGTCGACATCCCTACTCTAACCAAGGGCGCTGGCGTCCTCTATCGCTACGCATCCCGCAACGACAAGATCATCATTGCCGTTTCCGCCATCTGCGCAGTTGCCTCGGGTGCTGCTCTTCCTCTCATGACCGTTGTCTTCGGAAACCTCCAGCGCGTCTTCCGCGATTTCTTTTTTGGTACCGCCATGACCTACGACGACTTTGTCGGAAGGTTGACCAAATTCGTCATCTACTTCGTTTACCTTGGCGTCGGCGAATTCATCGTTACTTACATTTGCACCGTCGGCTTCATCTACACTGGCGAGCACATCTCTGCCAAGATTCGTGAGCACTATCTCGAGGCTTGCATGCGACAAAACATTGGCTACTTTGACAAGCTTGGTGCCGGCGAGGTCACCACCCGCATTACCGCAGATACCAATCTTATCCAAGATGGTCTCTCCGAAAAGGTCTCCCTCACCATTGCTGCCCTTGCCACCTTTATTACCGCTTTCGTCATTGCTTTTATCAATTACTGGAAGCTCACACTCATCCTCTCCGCCACCGTTTTTGCTCTCGTTCTCGTCATGGGCATCGGCTCCAGCTTCATGCTCAAGCACAACAAGGCTTCGCTTGAATCGTACGCCGAGGGTGGAACCATTGCCGAAGAAGTCTTCAGCTCCATTCGTAATGCCATTGCTTTTGGCACCCAGGAGCGCCTTGCCAAGAAATACGACAAGCACCTCGCCCAGGCCGAGTACTTTGGTTTTCGCGTCAAGAGCGCCATGGCTATCATGCTCGGTGGCATGATGCTCATCCTCTTCCTCAACTATGGTCTCGCTTTCTGGCAGGGCAGCAAGTTCATTGTTGAAGGCGTCGTCCCCCTTAATAAGATTCTTACCATTATGATGTCCGTCATGATTGGTGCCTTCCAGCTCGGCAACGTCGCCCCCAACCTGCAGGCTTTTACCACTGCCGTTGCCGCTGCTGCCAAGATCTTCAACACTATTGACCGCCCCTCTCCTCTTGACCCCTCCAGCGAGGACGGGGCCAAGATTGACAACATTATGGGCAACATTCGTCTCCAACACGTCTCTCACATCTATCCCTCCCGCCCCGAGGTCCGTGTCATGTCCAACGTAAGCCTCAGCATCCCCGCCGGAAAGACGACTGCTCTTGTCGGCGCCTCTGGCTCTGGAAAGAGTACCATTGTTGGCCTTGTTGAGCGCTTCTACCTTCCAGTTCAGGGCGCACTCTACCTTGACGGCATAGACATGTCGACCCTCAACCTCAAGTGGCTCCGTCAGCAAATGGCCCTCGTCAGCCAGGAACCTACCCTTTTTGGAACCACTATTTACAAGAATATCGGCCACGGTCTGATTGGAACGCCTGCCGAGCACGCGTCCGAGGAAAGACGACGCCACCTCATTATCGAGGCCGCCAAGATGGCCAACGCCCACGACTTCATCTCTACTCTCCCTGAGGGCTACGATACCAATGTCGGTGAACGCGGGTTTCTTCTTTCAGGTGGCCAGAAGCAGCGCATTGCCATTGCCCGTGCCGTTGTCTCTGATCCCAAGATTCTTCTGCTCGACGAAGCCACCTCTGCTCTTGATACCAAGTCGGAAGGTGTTGTTCAGGCGGCCCTTGAAAAGGCCGCTGCCGGTCGAACCACCATCACCATCGCCCATCGTCTGTCCACTATCAAAGACGCTCATAATATTGTCGTCATGTCTCAAGGCAAAATCATCGAGCAAGGCAACCACGACGATCTCATTGAGAAGCAAGGCGCCTACTTCAATCTCGTCTCCGCCCAGAACATTGCCGCTACTGAAGAGCTCACTGCTGAGGAGCAGGCTCAGCTTGAAGAGGAAGAACTGGCACTCATTCGCAGAAAGTCCACACGCGGCGACTTCACCTATGATCCCGACTTCATTCGTAGAAAATCCACACGTGGCGACTTCAGCTATGATCCCGACTTCATTCGCAGAAAATCCACACGTGGCTCCATCTACGATACCGATCCCGACGACAATATTGCCGCCAGGCTGAAGCGAGGCTCTACCCAACAGTCCGTCTCGAGCATGGTTCTGCAGACCAAGACGACAGGTGACGGCCAGAAAAAGGATGGCCTCGGAACCCTGGTCATGCTCATTGCCTCATTCAATCGACCTGAGTGGAAGCTTATGCTCATCGGCTGTGCCTTTAGCATCATCTGCGGTGGCGGTAACCCAACCTCTGCAGTCTTCTTCGCCAAGCAAATTACGACGCTCTCCGTGCCCATAACCCCCATTAACCGTGACCAAGTCAAGCATGACTCGGACTTTTGGAGCTCCATGTTCCTCATGCTGGCCTTTTCTCAACTCATTGCCTTTGGTGGTCAAGGTGTTGCTTTCGCCCTCTGCTCTGAGCGCCTCGTCCATCGTGTTCGTGACCGTGCATTTCGGGCCATGCTTCGCCAAGATGTCGCCTTCTTTGATAAGGAGGAGAACACTGCCGGTGCCTTGACCTCGTTCCTCTCTACTGAAACCACTCATGTTGCTGGCATCAGCGGCGTGACCCTGGGCACCATTCTGCTCACCGCTACCACCTTGATTGCTGCCTGTACTGTCTCCCTCGCCATTGGATGGAAGCTCTCACTCGTCTGCATCTCGACGATTCCTATTCTTTTAGGATGCGGTTTCTTTCGTTTCTGGCTTCTTGCCCACTTCCAGCGCCGGTCCAAGGCTGCTTATGCCGCCTCTGCTTCGTATGCCTCGGAAGCCATCTCTGGCATTCGCACTGTCGCGTCCCTCACTCGCGAGAAAGACGTTCTGGCCATCTATCAGGAATCTCTAGCCGTGCAGCAGCGTCGCAGTCTGATTTCAGTTGCCAAGTCTAGTGCTCTTTACGCTGCCTCTCAGTCACTCGTGTTCCTCTGTCTTGCTCTTGGTTTCTGGTATGGCGGCACGCTCATTGGCAAGCGCGAGTACAGCATGTTCCAGTTCTTCCTCTGCTTCATGTCCATCATCTTTGGCGCCCAGTCTGCTGGCACTGTATTCTCGTTCGCCCCAGACATGGGCAAGGCGCACGGCGCTGCCCAGGAGCTCAAGACTCTATTTGATCGCAAACCTTCCATTGATACTTGGTCCAATGAAGGGGAGCCCATTACTCGGGTCAAAGGCACCCTGGAGTTCCGCGACGTGCACTTCCGCTACCCTACCCGTCCTGAGCAACCCGTCCTGCGTGGCCTCAACCTAACAGTCCGCCCCGGTCAATACATTGCACTCGTGGGCGCATCTGGCTGTGGTAAGAGTACCACGATTGCGCTGCTTGAGCGTTTCTACGACCCTCTCGCCGGCGGTATTTATGTCGACGGCAGAGAAATCAGCACTCTCAATGTCAACGACTACCGATCCTTTATTGCCCTCGTTAGCCAGGAGCCTACTCTGTACCAGGGTACCATAAAGGAGAACATCCTTCTCGGCACGACCCGTGAAGACGTATCCGACGCAGAGCTGGAGCATGCATGCCGTGAAGCCAACATTTACGACTTTATCATCTCGCTGCCCGAGGGATTTAACACGACGGTGGGTAGCAAAGGTGCTCTGCTGTCTGGTGGCCAGAAGCAGCGTATTGCTATTGCCCGTGCTCTGATCCGTGACCCCAAGATTCTGCTCCTCGACGAGGCGACATCCGCGCTCGACTCGGAGTCGGAAAAGGTTGTGCAGGCTGCGCTGGACAGGGCGGCTAAGGGTCGCACCACCATTGCAGTCGCACATCGTCTCAGCACCATTCAGAAGGCGGACATCATTTACGTGTTTGACCAGGGTCGCATTGTTGAGCAGGGCGCGCACTCGGAGCTGATGCGTAAGAACGGTCGCTACGCAGAGCTTGTCAATCTGCAGAGTCTTGCCAAGAATGGCTAAGTGGCTGAGCATGGTTTGCATTTTGAGCTAATAAGAGCGTTTATAAGAGAGCAAAACTCTGTTGCATACTTTTCGGCGTTTTGTCATTTGGGAGTCACATGTAGAAGAACATGGACAAGACGGGTTTATTCTGGGCCATGGATTGAACAAAAGCTGTATATAGTAGTGTTTGATTATTGATAGGTCTTTGTACATGTCGCATCTAATGTCGCATATTATGTCGTCTAAATGGCATCTTAAATTCCTCTCGATTTCTCGATTTTGATGAGTTTCGTGATGCGCATGTCGTGTTGCACTTTTAGCCAACACTTGACGGGCACCACGCAGCGCGTGCATTCTGGAGATGTAACCGAGGCCGGGTAGCCGGCTTCGGACAAAAAAAAACAAGAAAAGAAACAACACGGCAACGCTAATTGGTGAAACACTGGTGTCTTTTTTTTTTTTTTTT
>JARJPP010000171.1:0-17830 GCA_030782485.1 Beauveria brongniartii
TATATATATATATATATATATGTCTGTGTATACCTGCTAATCAAAGGAAATAGGCGGCTTTTAAATCAATCGTGGACCGCATCACACCGACGGACTGGAAGGCTCAGTGCGGCGCCAACATGGACAAGCCAGCCCTGCCCAGCAAACCTGAGCCTGCTGGCTACTGAAAAAGAAAATATTAATAATAGACAAAACGAGCCACCAGATATAACTCCCTGAAGAAAAAAGATGAATGCAGCACATGACATGACATCATTTCATAGAAATAGATATACAAGGATACACAGGAACATAGGATTAGTATTCACAGGCAGAGTACAAAGGCTCGCGACATCTACAGTACGCGCACACGGGACCATCCAGCAACACGAAAAAACCATTGCATTCAAAGCAAAGCTTCATCCGGAATTACTACTATAGCTATACCCAAAATGCTCCAGCCACTCCCTCCTTTTTCCCTTCTCGTTTAGCAAGGCCTACAGCTTCTCGGCCCCAATTTCAGATTGTGCTTCTCCAACAGCAAGCACCAAAAGAACGCACGTTTCCAACGTACACATTGTGATCAAGGGCGACACTTTCCCTGATCCAAAAAGAAATGAGATGAAGATAGAACATGTCCAAAATGAAGAAAGTTTTAACTGCGCACAGCCGCGCAACACAAAGGATCATCTTCCACCCAGATGAGATATTAACATGGGTAGCTGATTGGTCAGCAAGGTTGGCAATTAGGTGCGAAATGAGGGTAGAAAGTGTCGATAACAAAGTGAATGATGCAAAGACGAAAGGATAAAGAATATCAAAAACCAAGAAAGAATGGGGAAACAAGAAATGGTTGGCAAGTGATAAGGCCATTAAAAAAGGTATGAATCCTCCAACGTCTCATACATGTACATGCCCGGTCGGGTGAGGGCAGTCAACTTGGTCATTAATTGGCCACTTCTTCTTCGGCCCAGCCGTTGAGGCCGCTTTGAATCGCGAGGCCAAAGCCACTGCCTCCCATGCCGCCGTAGCTAGCCTGGTATTGGTGGCCGCGTCGTTGCTGCTCACCCTCGCTACCGTTGCTGCCATGCATGCTGTTGGGGCTGTTGCCGCCATTCTCAAAACCAGGACCGAAAGCCGGCAGGCTCACAGCACGGCTGTGTGAGCCTCGCCCACTACCAGGGGCCAAAAGTCCCCCAATAGTTGTCGAGCCAGACACGCCAGGGCCGGTGGAGTAGCCATTAGAGATACTAGCTGACTGACCATGAGAACCAAGGTGAGGCTGAGGCATATCTAGACCCAGCTCGTTTCCAGAAGACTGGGCCGTGCCAAACATGGCATTCTGTTGAGCAGCCATCTGCAGGTGCTGTTGATTCTGCTGTTGGTGGGCATGTTGGGAGAGCTGGCTAAGATACATGGTAAGGGGGTTGTTATTGGCGTTGAAGAGCGCTGCGGACTGCTGATTGCCGTCATTCGATGGTGAGCTTCCATTGTGGGAGCTGCCAGCCTGCGGGGAACCGACACCGTCACTGCGCGGCGAGGCAGTCTGCTGCATCTGGCGAGGAGGATTACCGCAACGGTCCTTGCCAAAGTTGACCTTGAACTTTCTGTAGTCATCTCGACCACGAATAGCCTCGATGGCTTTGATGGCGTTGGCAATATTGGTAAAGTTGACAAATGCACAGCTCTTCTCACGCAGAGTATTGACTAGCTCAATCTCACCATACTCGGAAAAGTCTTGACGCAGACGTTCCTCGGTCCAAGTTTCGTCAAGGTTGCCGACATAGACGTTGCGCGAAGCACCGCCGCTGACAGCCAGTGCAATCGCAGGTGGCAGAGCACCGGAATGTTTGCCCCAGCCAATTTTGAGTCGACGGTTGTGAATCATCAGACCCTGAAGATTACTCAGGGCGTAGAAAGAGGCGGCGGCGGTGGGGTCGATAAAGGTAACGAAGCAAATGTGCTTGTCGGGAATGTAGCGAATATGGTGCAAGAGCCCGCCACGGACAACATTGCAAATCTCTTCGATTGTAGTCTCCGGGTGAATGTTGCCTAGGTAAATGGTGCGGTTACCCAAGTTGTTAATACCCCCCGCAGTAGTGGCCACAGCAGCAGCAGCAACAGACTGCTGGGCTAAGGCGTTGGAGATAACATCGCGGTCAGCGCCAGTCAGCATGTGAGCGTAGCCAGGGGCAATTCCGAGATATTGAGCGGCATTCTGCTGCTGCGTCTTGGAGACGTAGGCGCAGCGGTCCTTGCCGTAGTAAACGCGGCGAGGCGCTTGCCACTTGGGCTCCTGGGGGAGTTGCGTAACGGCCTTGATAGCATTGGCAATGGATAGATAGTGGATAAAAGCAATGCTCTTCTCGCGGACGAGCTTGACAGTATCGATAGGACCGAATTTGCCGAGATCCTCGCGAAGCTCGTCTTCAGTCACTTCTTCAGGCAAGTTGCCCAAGTAGACATTCCGGGAAGCACCAGACTGCTGGACAGCGAGGGCAACCGATGTAGGAACCTGAGAAGCCTTACCCCAGCCAACCTTGATATCCTGACCCTTGATGCAGAGCTTTTTCAAGATGGCGTCTGAGTGGAAGTGGGTGGCGGAGCTGGCGTCAAGGAAGGAGATGAAGGCGCAGTTCTTATCAGGAAGCAGACGAACCGACTCGATTTGGCCACTGCGAACATGACCAAGGATCTCTTCGGCCGATGTGTCAGAAGGAATGTTACCAAGGTAGACGGTTCGGCTCGTGCCACTAGCGGAGGGACCGTTCATGGGCACGGGTGAGCCAGGCTGCATCGAGGTCTGCATGTTGAAGCCACCGGTGGGAGACTGAGGCGGGAAGAACTGTGGCGCGCCGTATTGAGAAGGTGAAACCATGGCGTGGTATTGCTGAGGAGACATATTTTGCTGAGTAGGACTCGACATGCCGCCATTGTGCTGCTGGTTCCCCTGATGCGGCTGCTGAGAGCCCTGGAAAGCGGAAAGGGACTGGAACTGAGGGCTACCAAAGGCCGCAGGGCTGCCGGGTTGGAAAGGGCTTCCCATGAGAAGTTGTGAGGGGAGAAGAGGTGTGAACTGCATATCGAAGGCGGTTCCTGGGGAGGCGACATCGGAAGCATTGGCGCCGTGTCCCTGGTTCACATGGGTATTGAGAGAAGGGATGTTGCCACGGCGAGGGTGTCTCTCGGCAAAGCCAGAGACGTTGGAGGTAAAGGCGCCATGGGAGAAACCTGTATCACTGCTGGAGGGCTTGGAGGCGTGACCAGGGAAACGTGTCGAGTTGCCGCCATTGTGGCCGGAACCGTTCAAGTCCTGCATACCGAGAAGATGAGGGGGGACGAGTGCGTCCCGCCCGGAGTGAGATAGAACAGCCGTTTTGAAAGGTGTATCGTGCCCAAGACGGACACGGGCAGCTGGCTAGTGATTTGCGCAAGAGAAACTTGAGCAAAAGGCTGAGTATACACAAGTAGAAGCAATAGACAGGTATTGATACAGGGAATCGCGGGAATGCAGTTAAGCAAGTGACGGGAACAAGTTTGCCTCGCAGTGATGATAAGTTGACGAAGCCGGTTGTTAAGGGACTTGTATGACAAGGAGGCACAAGATTGGTACAATTTCGAGTCGATCGGAAGGTGTCGATGCGAGTACAGGATGAATCGGATTCGAAAGGGGTATCGGCGTCGAAGCAGAAGGCGCAAGTGAGCTCGTCCAGGAGAGGTATGTAAACAAGAGGTGGGGAAGCGAAAGGGGAACGTTGTTAACGAGAGTGATTGAAGGCGAAGATGAATGTTAATAAAACAAGGCGCAAATCGACATCTGGGACGGATGCGAGGAGCGGCGAGCAAGAGTGTCAAAGTTGGAGAACCGAGCAGGCACAAGACGAGCCAAAGGAGCCGGCAAGTGATCAAAGGACGGCTTGAAGTGAATTGAGAGACAAGAAAGGTAAGCAAAGAAGACGAGACTCGATCGCAGCAGCGCAAGGTTACCGGAAAGCAAGATTGCAGAAGCTGGTGAGGAGAAGCGTGAAGGAGGGGATCAAGGCTGAAGCCAGGAGGCGAACAAAGAAAGATTGAAAGTCGTGCAGAGGCTCGAAGCAGACTAGGCGGCAGAGTCTAGCAGGGCCTTGTGGGCAAAAGACAAACGACGGATGAAGGGGGTGGGCAGCCAAAGCGGTATGGCGCCGTGTAGTGGTGTGTATCCGTAGTGTCGTCGAGGGGGGGGAGGCGGTCGTGATTATTGGTGGTGATGGAGATGTGGTGGGTTCGTTGGTAGGTCAAACAGGGGTCAACCAGGGCCGAGAAAAAAAAAAACAGAGAAGAATCAGAAGAAAACACAGATGCAGGAAAAGAGGAACCGACCAGGCAGATGAAGAGAAAGGATGGAATGCCTGTGGTGGAGGAAGAATGCCGGCGGGGAAAAGGAGAGTGGTGGTGGTGAGGAGGAGGCAGAGAGATGAAGCTGGAGAGGCAAGCAAGCAAGTTCATCCAGGGGCAGTCAGTCGGCGGCTTTGGGCGCGGCGCTTTTCTCCTGGTAGGTTAGTACCTAGTGCTAAATAGCGGCAAGTACCTTCTGTCAGGGCTCCTGGCGCCAGGAGGTCTTTTGGGGGGTCTCGGAGTGTGCCTGGATAGTGGATTCAGAGGAGAAAGATACTTGCAGGTGCCAGGCGGCAAGACACTTGGGACGGGCCAGCCGCCCAGTGAGGGACTGAGTATTGGCTGTGAGTGTGGGACAGGCAGGCCTGAGAGGGGGAGTTTTGAGGGGGGGGGCATTTCAGTAGTGGCCGGGGTGGAGGCATGTCTGATCAGGTACCGCTGTGCAGACAGACGAGTTTAATGAGACAGGACAGGGGTAAACATGTGGAGGAAGAATAAATGAATTGACTGCAGAGGAGAGTACCAATACGGAGGCAAAAGACATTGAGTGATGAGAATTATTACGATTGGTGTCATGAGAGGCCATCACAAAGTAATGACATCTGGTAGGTACTGGTGGTACCCAAACGGGTATGCAGGTACAGCCAGTGGCGCAGGTACCTGTATTAAAGTAACCTGTAATCCGTATCCGTAGTAAAGTAGGCCTGCGCCCGTCTGCACAAACCGACAGGTAGGTAGGAGACGGTAAAATCCGACGAACGCACTGCTGCAGCTGCAGGAAATTTACATTTACTTACATACTTTTTCGTATTCAGGTATGAGGCACGTGCAAGGTTGGCGCCGTCCAGAATATCTTTTTATTATTATTTATTCGTACACAATGTACGGAGTACGGATACCAGCGTCGATTGATTGGCGGTTCCTGGACTCTGTGGGCGGGCAAGGCCACTTCCCCTGATTGGCTTCTCTCTGGTGGCTCTCCTACAGGGGCTACAGCGGGTCTGGCCTTTGTTAATTGGCCCTGCATGTCGCTGTAACCCTCCTGATCCTCTTGAATTAACCTTGTTGCCCTTTCCCCTTGCCGCACATGCCGCAGTACCCGTTGCGCATCAACGGGCACATCTTGTAGTTAGCTGCCATGACACAATGCGAAATATTGATGGCAATTATAAAGACGAGTTTTCGATGGTCATCATTCCCGAGCATTACGAGTTGCTCCTGTTTCAACAGCGTCTGCGTCGTTTTCTCCTGTCTGGACCCTTGCCGCGCATCACATCTAGACCCCAGCTTATTTCTACGCACATGGCACATTGCCCAGGGCCAGAATACGATGTTATTCTTTCCTTTTTCTGGCTCGCGTGAGCTCAGTAATAACTGCCCGACATTATTGGTAATACACCCTAGCTAGCCGCTTACTGGTAGCCTGAGCCTTATGTATATTTAAACTAAACATAATCTATTAATCATTCTTGCGTTCCTGTCCGTTACCACGAGCCTTTCGACTAGGTTCTCAGGCGGGTATTTCTCATCCTGGCGTAGCCAAGCAAGAGAAATAATGCATGTGCCCAGTAACGTTCCAATCGAAACAGCGTTCGCAGAGCGCTGAGCGAAGCGCTTTCTTCCGCCATATCAACTTCTTTTTCCAGCACGGCCCTCTATTTACACGAGACGGCTGCATTTGAAACTTGCGTCCGTCTCTGACTCGACCACGCTCGGTGTTTATCGACAACACCCCGGCCCGATGCGGTAGTACGGCCAATATCTATGGTTGAAATATCGAGAGGTGTTCAATAGTGCATAAGAGCCCAAGTTTTGTTGATCTTGGCACGCCAATCACCTTATTCGTGTTTACTCTCCGTTTTGTTTGTTTCCACGCCCCATCTTCTTCAAATCGGCACAACTTGTCCCACCACTTGTTCGCTGTACATAACATGACTCTCCGTCTTTCCCACAGCCTGACCCTACAAGTATTGGCCTGGCCTCTTGGCCAAGTCTGCCAGTATGATGAAGCTTGTGACGTGAAGTAATCGGTCATACAATATGATGATCAGTAAACGCTTGATATCGTCAAGACAAGCGCCAGACGCACGCTTGTGTAACGCGCAAACGCAGCAAGCCGTGACCTGCCCCCCCTCCGCAATGCCAAGATCTCGCACATCTGTGGCCACCTACACCCGCAACTTTTTTTCCCTCAGCGATATCATCTAAAAGAGAGCTTGCCCAGTATCTCCAAGTGCTTGTATTCTGCTTCCATTCACAGCGTCCCATACCATCCGTTTCGAGCGCAGCGCCCGACGCCCGCACACACGGAATGGCACGACTTACACGTGGCCAACGCGTCGTCGTCTGCGTCCAAATGGTCGTCCGCGCCCTCGCCATCATCATGCTCGCTCTGGCCCTCGGCATCTTCATCTACGCGACCGTCACCTGGGATTACAACGTCATGCCCGGATACATCATGGTGCGCGTGGAAACCGAATGCCCCCCCCCCCTTGTCTCCGCTAAGCCTCGCTTGTCTCGGAACCGGCCTTGCTAATCAAGAGCACAATCCCAATGTTAGGTATCCATCTATGTCGTCTTCAATCTAGTGTGCATGATCCATCTTGCAACTTTACTCGCCGCACAGTGTCACTCGTCGCGCGCTTTTCAGAAAGCCTGGATCGCAGTCCGCATCGCCATCGAGGCCGCCGCGACAAGCGGTGCCATTGGAGGCGGCTTCGTCGTCTTTGCCGAGCCCGCCGAGCTCCCGGACTGCGACTCTCCTACCTGCCAGGCGGCATCGCAGATTGGAATAGCGCGAGAGCCTGCCGCGACGCTGATATGGATCACTGCGTAAGTCGCACCGGAAACTTGGTCAAAAGCGTCGTCACCGTCAGAGGAAAATCACAGGGTGCTAATCTGCTGTCATGTACACCAAAACTTTGCAGAGCATTGCACTATGTCTTGCTGAATTTAGTTGCCGTCGAATACTACCTCCTCCCACGGAAACATGTGCGCGAGCCGTTGGGGGCGGACTGTGAACTGCCGAATAGACCATTGTCCTAAGACGTTGGTGACGGGATCACGGTACTCCTCACCATCTCTATCAGTTTTATCAACCAGCTACTACAAGCACTGCCAATGTTCCTCGCGTATGTGGCAGAAAAGTCAAGTAAATCAAAAGCGGTCCCGTATTCATCAACTATACTCTATTCCTGCCGTAATCAAGGTAATCATTGCCCATCCATCCATGTCTGCTCTAGAGACGCCTTAGATGCCCAAAGTGGCCCCCGTTTTCCGTATAGAATCTCGCGTTTTTGTCCCCAGTCGCCTCAGCAATGCCTGCATGGCCCATGTCGCCCCAGTACAGGTAGAAAGCCGTGTCAGAATGTAGAATTCTAGTAATCGCGGCAAAGAGATCTATGATTTCAATTTTTCTTCTGTCGATCTGTTCCCAGTCACGGTCCAGCCAGACCGCGATATGGCGCATGTCGCCAAGTCTGAGCCTTGTCGGGTGGTTTCCTTGAGCACCGAAGATAGTAGAGGGTAGTACCGAGCTGTCGTTGTAGTTAGCATACGCACCCTCCCCTGGCAGTAGTCACGACAAAAGAGAAAAATGAAGGAATCGAAGCTTACAACGGCAACACAACGGAATTGTTCGTTGCCGGGGGCACATCGAAAACGCAGTCAATCTCGCGATCTGGGTTCTGGAAGGCATGGATGAAGTTATACAACCCAATGACCAACACGTCTCTCGACGGCACAAAGGTGTAGCGCCGGGTGATGCCACGCAGGTCGGTCGCCAGGCCTGTCGCCGTCTCGCCGTCATACCCCTGCGCGGTGGGATACCTGAGCTTCATCACTGCGCGTGACTCGTAGCACGCCTCCCACAAGCCGCTGTCCACCATGCAGCCCGATCCCATGGCAAACTCCCAGCTGCCTACATGCCGGCGGCAGTTGCACACGTTGTCGGTGAGCGTGGGAGGCCCGAGGCGGGCTCGAGGGGAGGTCGCGAGGTACGCACCACTGGAGGGCAAGATTGTAAAGAAGTTTGCGCTGGAAACACTTCGGTCCCAGACAGCCGCTTTCCAAATCATGTGACGCAGATCTGCGGGCAACCGCGAGAAGGGGTGAAAGGTATTGGCCATGATGGGCGTGTGATGTAAAAAGCAAGTGGAGTATGGAAACAACGAGATGTCTGCGCTGGTTTATAATAAAAGAAACAGGACTTTGATTCAGTATTCCTTGTGAAGCATTTGTACATGTCCAGCGATAAAAACATGGCGTCAAAGTAGAAATTTATACTATCGTGGCTGTCAGGTGTAAGTCAGCCACAAACCCTGTTTCTAAAAAAGCAACGAGGTTTGTACCATTGCGAACCCTAATAACAGGAATTCCGAATCCGACGTCTCGTCAAACGGCTGTAAAAGTTCATCATGTTGGATGCTGTTGCTCCCTCCTGCAATACGCACGTCCCTGATTTACGAAGAGGGTAGCCGCAATAATCAGTTGCTGTCATAGTCCCGTATGAGAACAACAAACTGGCACTTTGTTGATCAAGGAAAAGTAACCTAGGCGACTGATGAGGTTTTGACTGCACCTTATAGGGTCAACGGACGGGTGGCGTCAAAACTGGTATGTGTCCTTCTGATGCGTTGGCTTTGGTGGCTGTTACGCCAAGTACGTGTACGCGTTTCCCTCACGCTCTATGTAGTCCTTTTCGATCAAACTGTACTTTTGTTAGCTTCTCTGAGCCCCATACTTGAGTGAATATGCTCCCACCTCTCGATTTCCTTCTTAATGGCTGCAGGCTCTACACTGCCCCGCGTCTTGGTCAAATTGATGACTTCAGCCACCAGCTCCGCGTGGCCCATGGTCTTGCGGCTTTTCATGATCCGCACAATCGCGGCTTGCGTCTCGAAGCGCCGGTCCTGCGCGATGCGGTCATGAGTCGCCTTGTTCTCCTCCTTGGTCTCCTTGAGCTGGATCTGGTTAATCTTGACCCTGTACTTTGGATCCGCAAACGCGGCATTAAACGTAAACGTATCCGTCTTCTTAACGTCGCGGCCCTTGGGGTGTTTGCTCAGGACGCGCGCCTTGCCGCACGCCAGCGACTGCAGCGTGCGCTCGAGCTCTCCACCCGTCAGACCCGTGCCGGTCGAGAGCTGATCGTACGTGAGCGGGCCGCTGGATTCGTTGAACATGAGCAGCACAACGGCCTGAAAGGCGGACACGAGAAGCTCCTTCGAGCCTTTGGGGAAGATGGCCTTGACGGAGCAGTGCGCGAGTGAATGCTTCCAGGTCAGCACGCGGCCCGTGTGCTTGCCTTTGTAGTGACGGTCAAATTTCTCAATCTGGGTGGCGACGTCATCAGGCAGGTTCAGGCGTATGTCGGGATACGTTGGCCAGGCGGCTGCCGACAAGACCATGACGTGAAGATCCACAGGCGATTTACTTTCGGATGTGTTCTGACAGTGCTGCTTGTATGCCTCCAGTTCGTCTTTTGCAAGCTCCTGGTCCTTGAACATTTGTTCCAGATTGTGCGTAAAGTTGGAGCCACATTCTCCTCGAAGCTTCGTTAGCATATTGCGTTCGGCGTCTTGGCTGGCGCTGCGGCCCATAAGCAATCTCCTTGCCAGATCCTTTTTATAAAAGGCCTCAAAAGCATCCTTTCCTTCAATGAAGCGAAACAGTTCGAGTGAGTTATCCAACTGCCTGTCTAGCTCGGCATCTTCGTCGCCTGTACTCGCCTGACCTTCTCGTTCTGCGGTAGCTCGATCTTGAACATCAGACAGTAATGACTTGGGCAGAGTCTTCAAGCCGCCGCGCAGCAGCATGTCGATATGCTTAGCAGTCATTTCGCCAATCATGGACGTCCCGGTGTCCCAGCAGGCAGCGATGGTACGATCGTTCATGAAGCCGCCAAACGCTCCACGCATGCCTCGCAGGAAATCCTCGTCTCTGCCGAAGGCATCGCGGATCATCAAGTCTAAAGATCGGCGCAGCTCCAAAAGACGAATGACCATCTCGTCGCCCTGTTCCTTGTTAGAGATGATGGCCGCGCCAGTCTTTCTGATATAGTCAGCCCAAGGCTCCTTGAGCTTCTTCTGTAGACCGGAAAGTTTGAGCAGGTCGTAAAGACCCTTCATCGACTTCATGTCCTTATCGCCCATAAGATTCGCCAAGCTGCCCTCGTTGAGCAGCTTCTCGGAGTAATTGTGAATCAATATTCGATGCGCCAGCTCCATCAATAGTCTCTCCGTTGTGCTGTCCAGGTTGTACGCCATGCAACGATTCGCTTCGCTGACGAGCAGCTTCTCGCAAGCTGCAATATACTCTTTTAAGCCAGATGTGCTCCGCGAGGTTCCAAACTCTTCAAAGTAGGCTTTGGAGGTTTGAATTATGGCCGGTTCAAAGTATTTTGTGTAAACGCCTTGGACGTATAGCATCATGATTGAATCTTTCAGCAATTCGGCTTCCATCGGAGAAGTGCCACGTCTGTCGTATTCCACCAAGACGCAAACTCCGCCGATGACGTCGCTTTCTAGACTTTGGCTTCCGCATTGTGAGCTAAATAGTATTCTGCGAAATTGTGAAATCGTCATGTCGTTGATGGATGGAAGGGCTTCCCGTAGCAGATATGTTCGGTCGAGATAGCTGAAAGTGGACCGAATGAGAACCTATTGTGCGTTAGCAATATGCCAGCTTGAGCCTTGGTTGGTGCTGATTAGTACCGTTTGGCTATTCCAAAGCTTCCACTCGGCCAAAACATTTCTCAGTATATCAACCTGCGGCGCACCACCTGGCTTGCCTATTCGAGGAAGGACTACCGACTGCAAATGTTTCTCGATGCGTTTCATCAACAAACGGTAGACCTTTTCGGCGCTGCCTTTGCGGCAGACATCCTCGACGCCCCGATACAGTTTCTCCAGTGGCACAGCCGGCTTCTGTCCCGCAAAGATGGCACCCAGCCCTTCGTCGAGATCCTTTTCCGTCCGGGCGTAGTACTGTTCGATCTGCGCGTCGCGGTTGCCGGGGCGGCGCAGGTTCTTGATGACGAGCTTTTTGGCGCCGGCATGTGGCTGAAACGCGGACGGCTGCTCGCTGAGGTCAATGATTTCGGGCAGCTTGCCGCGCACTGTGGCGCTGGCCATGCTTGCGTTGGCGAATTTGGGGCGCTTCGACGGTGAGGCGAGCGACGAGGACGGCGATGAGGACTGGCGCGGGCGGCGACGGGAAGGCGAGCTTTCCTGATCCGCGAGGGAGTGCATAGAGGGCGGGCACTTTGGACTGGAGCGGGACGCGAGCGGGACGCGAGCGGACGCGCGATGTCGAAGCCGTTTAAACGTTTGGTGGCAATCGGTCTTGAATATGTCGTTTGGTGGCAATCGATCTTGAATATGTCGTTTGCTGGAGGGGTGGATCGATGCTTGGATTATGTCACTGGTAAGGAAGGTAGGTACTTTGAGCAAAGGCGCTGGCTAGCCAATGGCCGCCGGCGATAAGATAGCCGGTGGTCGGTGCAAATACGCCACTACAGATTCCTGTCTATCTACAGTTTTCTTATTATTATTATTGTTTAGACATGTAGATTTCCCATCTCCTCAACGTCTTATTTTTTAACAGTACTAGTATGCAGTCTGCACATCATCATATCCCTGTCGGAAAACAGCCCCGAGCGTAGGTAGGTAGGCGGTTAGGTAAGCTATTGTTAGACCTATGATAGGTCAAGCAGTCCTGACCGTCTGAAGGTCAGAAGTGACTGGTGGCTTGTCAAGGTTAAGTCCTCTGTTCGAGACTAATAAACTAATAGTCAACAAGATCGCGTAGCTATTCGGTCTATTTTGTGCAGATAGAATGAGTGAATAGATTGTTGATTCTTCTCTATGCTAAGGGACTAATAGTTGCTCTATACATGTCGTGCGCCAAGTCAATCCTGACAGCGCTCGTGTCAGAAGTGGGTGTAACGGCGATCTCCTCCGTATACCGACGCGGGTGAGGGCTATTTCCTGACAGAGGCCTTGGCATATTATAAAATTTAACCAATCTTAAATTAGCTTAGGCAGATAACATAAAATCTCATAAAGTAACAAGGTAGTGTATAGTAGAGACTTGAGGATAAGATATTCTAATACAGTTTATGTAGCTTAATATAACTATCTACTTGAATATGTATATATCTATTGCAAGAAAGATGGAGTCTTACTAGGGGGGCAGTGCCAGATTGCTCGGGGACAGGTGCACTTGATGCGAGGTACCTGAATTTTTGCGTGCACGCTTACTCTGATCTATGTACCTTTATAGATTCCTCTAACACTCCGCCGCCGCTACCGCCGTCGTCAGTAATTCACGAGCTGATTGACAGCTTCCGTGGCTTCTGTGGAAGAAGCCTTTATCTGGTTTGAGCGAAAAGGCGTTTTCGAAGCGGATGAGCGAGCGTTAGGAGGCCCGGCGACGTGGCTGGCGGCGGCGACGGCAGCTAGAAAGATACTTCTATTTGTGTGTGACTTGCTATATAAAAGTAGGTATTACGCAGCACATGCACCTGCCCCCCTAGCAATATGGCACTGTTCCCCTAGTAATACTCTTATCATAATCTCACTAATAGGTGTTACCCTAGATAGATATACACTGTTTGGCGGAAAACCGCTAATAAATATATTTGGAGGATAATAATAGGAACAAGTATTCTAGGGGCAACTAGTGAGAGTATCGGCGATGCGCCCAGTTATAAGTTAGGGCCCACTTAGAGGGTTCGACTGTACATTTATCCGGACAAGGCTCGATATTTAGCACGTCTACTCTATGGCGCAAACGGACGTAATTGTCACATCAAATCGAATTTTCCTGTTTCGTCGTTCCAGTTTCACATTATCCAGAGCCCATCAAGGCTGGTGAGCAGATTTTGACTGCCGCAAGGGTCGAGCACGGGCTCCCTCGTCGGTCGCTCCGTTTCTTACATACAGGAAACTGTCTTGTTGGCTCGGAACCCTCCCTTCCGCGAAACGGCAGCCTTTTCACGACGTCGGCAGTGGACAAGGATGAAGCAAAATCGAAACCCATTGACCTCTCATGTCTCGTGCAGATCAATGGACCTCCTGAGGATATGGGGAAAGAACGTGTGGGGAGTGAGGCGCGAAAAACGTGCTCGCCCCTTCGCGGACCCCCGATACAGGCTATGTATCATTGAAGTTGAGGGCAAGTATGTTTTCTACCTAGTTTATTTTATTTATTTTTTTCGTATTTTATTTTTCTTTTCTTTTGTCTTCTTTTCTTTTAACGCTCTTTACACCTATAGGAAGCGACGAAGTAAAGAAGTACCGCTGCGCTAAGACAACAACATCTGTGCCAACAAAATGGACTTTCATGCTCCTTCTTCGCACAGTCAGCCAAGAAACTTTTGAAACGTTGTACAGGTTCGAGCACATCCCCCCCTTACCTCTCCAATCACTGTTGTGGTTCCACTCTTGGAACCCCTAGAATGTTCTGTTTCTTTTCCTTTTCTGATTTTCGCCTTCTATTACTTGTCTTCCACTTATAAACATTCTTCGTAAGCTCCCCCCGCGAATGCCTGTTTCTATTACACGAGGGGTTATAACAGATCTCTTCAAAATGATAGCGGGTTTGTATAACGTCCTAAGCCGTGAATTACCCAACAGAAAAGAAGAGTAGAAAATTTCGTCAAAAGTCTAGTCATCACTCGGGCCTCCCTTCTGTCACAGGGCCATGTGCGTAAAAGTTATGCAGCCGATATTATGCCGTCACACCTCTTACACAACAAGAAAGAATTGAGAAAGAAAAAAAAAAGTCAACAGCTCATAAATCATGCCGAAGGATGAGGCATATCAGAGGCAGTGGAGACAAGAGCTCGGCAGACCCGATGAACTGAAGATTGCCAGGCCCGTGCAACTAAAGCGCCTCATAGCCTTCTTCTCGGTCAACCCCAACCCCGGCTTGTGCATCATCGATGCAACCCTCGTGAGGCGTCTCGCCACTTTCATTACGTCTGTTTCAAACCGAGAAGAAACCCCTTGCTCTCCAGGCTACCCCGTTTTGCTGGCGAAGCTTCGTTTTTAAGGTTTTAAGATTGCATGGTGCACTAACACGCGTTGGCGATCAGGGTTGTACCGTCGGATCTTTTCTTCACATCACCGCTTGCTAATTCGAGTTGAATTAGCATAGGATAGGACTCATTGGTGCTGGAAAAGAAATTGTATTCGAGCACAAGGTCGGCGCTGCGAGTAAAAGTCGAGATTCCCGAACATAATGATGGATGGATATCGGGAACGGTGACGATCTCGGCCCTCTCGCAAACAGCGGGCTCGCTTCTCCAGTTGTCCCGATATGTCATTGCGTGCGTTGGGTCATGAGTCGTGGTCCTCGGCCCAATCATATCCGTAAGTTCCGAATGGTTGAGACAGGGCGTACGAGTTGCCCTTCGGAGATGTGATGGTCTCTGACCATGTATATATCCTACGCCCTCCGCCCTGCTGATCCAGTATTCCATGATGCACACTATCATCAACACATTAGAACTCCGTCACATCTCGCAAAGAAGCACGGTTCAGTTCCACCCTTGCAGCGATGAAGAGCACCTGCTTGAACATTTTGTTCCTGGCCGCCGGTGCCAACGCTCAGAGCGTCGTCCAGGCTAGCATCCAGCACTTTGAGAGCAAGGAGCTGGGGCCAGCGGTGCCGCTGATCAAGCTCGGCCTTGGCACTCCGGCACAGGACATCACTGGCATCTTCGACACGGCATCCTCTGACATCATCGTCCCCGAGGCCGCCCCATTCAAGCCCGAAGCCGGGGCCGACCTCCAGCTCCTGGCCGGGAAGAGCTTCAATGCGACACTGAGTCGAGGCGAGCACTTTGAAGGCGACTACGCCAAGACAACTGTTTCTCTTGGGGGTGTCCAAGTGCCCAACGCTCAGGTCGGATTCGCGTCCAACATCCAGACGCAAGCGAACATTTCCGAGTTTGCAGTGGTTGGCGTGGGACTGGTCGCTCGTGAAGCGACGCCGGACAAGTACAACAACCTTCCGAGGATATTAAACATATCTGGCGTCACCAACAGCCAGACTTACAGTGTTGTCCTCAACGCGACCCGTAAGTGAAGCAAAACTAGATGCCTAGTCCCTTTTCTTCGCTTCTTCCTTCCCTTCAAAGCACATGTATTAGTTCTAACAAGAGACATTTGCAGCATTGGGCAACGGCAGTGTCTTTTTTGGCGGTATTGACCGTTCCAAGTTTACGGGCGAGCTCCAGCAGGTCCCACTCGTCAAGGACAAGGCGGGCCAGTTCTCCGAGTTCCTTGTCGAACTGAGCTCCATTGCCCTGGTCCCGGCGGCAGTGCCAGCCAAGGTCAGGCGCAGCACGCGCCAGGAGCGGCGCGAGCACATCAGGCGCATGTCGTGGCACAGGAAGCGCCAGGAATTCGGCTTCGATGGTGGCGAAGAATCCCTTGGCTTTGGCCCCGATGAACAATTAACTGGCTCTGGTGAAGAATTATTTGTCCCTGGCCCCGGTGGACTATCCCCTCCCGTCAACGGAATTCAGGGTCCGTTTCAGGAGGACATATTCCAGGGTCCCACCAGTGGCATCGATGACAGCTTCCAGAATCCTGCTGTTGACGAGAACCAGGGTCCCTTTAATCAGATCGACGGCGGTTTCCAGAATCCTGCTGTTGACGAAAACCAGAACCTTGGGGGCTTTCCTGATGATGATACACGCGGAGGTGATGAGACCAGCGTCAAGAATCCTACTGGAGACGTTGTCGCGAACCCTGCTGATGACGTTGTCGAGAACCCTGTTGACAACAACAACCAGGGCATCACTGATGGCATTACTGATGGCAACAACCAGGGCATCACTGATGGCAACAACCAGGGCATCACTGATGGCATTACTGATGGCACCACTGATGGCACCACTGATGGCAACAACCAGGGCATCACTGATGGCATTACTGATGGCACCACTGATGGCACCACTGATGGCAACAACCAGGGCATCATTGATGGCAACAACCCCAGCAACAGCCCTGTAAACAACGATGGCGACAAGAACAAGGAACCCCCCAAAAACGAAGACCCCAGCAACAGCCCTGTGAACAGCCCTGTAAACAGCCCTGTAAACAGCCCTGTAAACAGCCCTGTGAACAACGATGGCGACAAGAACAAGGAACCCCCCAAAAACGAAGACCCCAGCAACAGCCCTGTGAACAGCCCTGTGAACAATGACGACGGCAAGAACAAGGAACTCCCCAAACAAGGAGCTCCCACAACAACATCCACGCAAGAACTCCCCAAACAAGGAGCTCCCACAACAACATCCACGCAAGAAGCCCCTCAGGAAACACCCAAGCAAGGAACCCCCAAAGAAGCACCCAAGAAAGAAGCCCCCAAAAAAGCACCCAAGAAAGAAGCCCCCAAAGAAGCACCCAAGAAAGAAACCCCCAAGAAGGACGGCGGCGGCGGCCAGCCTGCCAAACTCATCACCTCGATCGATCTCAAGCTCGATCAGCGCAGCGCCGTCACCCTCATGAACACGGCCGGCGGCGTGATGGCGCTGCCCGCCGCCGTCGTCGCGGGAATGGCCCGCGCGCTCGGTACCAGCTTCTCCGCGACAAATGGCATCGGCCCCGTCGACTGCGGCCGGCTGGGCGGCGGCGCGACTCTGCTCATGCGCTTCCGCAACGACACCGTCGAGGCGCGCGTTCCGCTCGGCAACCTACGCGTCTCCGCGGAGCTCGCGGACCCGGCGATTGCGCAACGCGGCCTCTGTGAGGTGGCTGTCCGGCCGGTCCCAGACGGCGGCGCGGAGCCCAACGTCGCCACGCTGCCGTTCTTCGCGGCCATGTACACCGTCTTTGATCTCGGCAACAGAAGCCTGTGGTTCGCACAAGCCCGAGGTGACCCCGCCGTGCCAGGCGGCGCGCAACTCGAGGAGTTCCCTTAGACGTCAGAGTACCTCTAATCGTAGAGATGCTTATGTAATTCTATCAGTTGATATTAAGATAAGTTACTTTTATGTTTAGATGCTAGTTTAAATTATATTGTTTAATTATAACTACTACTTCTTATTTACCTATATAGTCCGTACTTAGGAGTAAGTGTCAAGTCTACAATAAAATATTGATACCTTGTTAGACCAAATATTGGTCATCCAGTATTGACAACCTGATGGTTAGAAATTACGTAGTGGCTTATTAGAATGTTGTAGGTCCTCTATTCTAGAGTAAATTAATAGTAAATACGATTATAACTCTATTTATTCTACTTGTATACTTTATATAGATAGAATTAGTAAACAGATTCTTAATTCCTTCTATCCTTAGGGACTATTAGTTACTCTATATATGTGTGCATTATTGCACATGCGTCTGGTTCATTCTGACGCCTCCTGTGCCAGAATCAAGTGTGACGTACCTAATTACCTAGACTATTCTTTTAGGCTTTATCAATGATTATCACTCCTACAGTGGGTGGCAACATGTAT